>JBBJLS010000039.1:8786661-8808471 GCA_037577275.1 Bryconaethiops microstoma | reverse complement strand
AACTTGGGGTTAAGGGTCTTGCTCAGGAACCCAGTGGTGGTGTGCTGGAGGTAGGATTCGAACCCATGACCTCTTGGCCCAGAGGCAAGTATCCTACACACAAGGCCACAACTGAGCAATTTCTTCCAGGATCTGTAAAGGAAATAACGACAGTAAATTGACATAAGACAAGACTTGGGGATAAAGGTTCCCCTCTGAAAACACTTTTTTGGGTGGCTGGCATTATTGGCAGCAGGGTTTTGGGCGTCCAGTTCACAGTGCATGCTGGTGGAGGTTAATAGTGAGCCTCTGGTCTGGAGAAGGTTCTGTGGTGACTGGTTGACAGGAAGGAGCAGTATCACTACTCAGCTCGCAGGCTGGAGATTTCTCAGCATGGGATTTGGTGTGCATCCTAGTTTCTACACAATGCAAAAACCCACTCAATTTAAGACCCATTGATTTGTGTGCCATCATCATCCTCAACCTCAACCGTCATTTCCCTGTCATCGATGTTGGTTTGCATGTGATGGGGATGCGGGGCTTGCTAAACCATCTCTGATTTTTCTTCCTCTCTCATGAGCTCAGTCCCGTCAGAATTACTGTTAACTGTACAATATTTGAGAAAACCATGCCGTTCTTCTTGATCCTGTGGTTTAATAATTGTACTGTTTTAAAAATATTATTTTATAACAGTTACTGCGCTCACATGGTTGCTGATGACCAGAACAGATCTAAAACAACTTTAAAAACCTGATTGGAACCCAATGTGGTGATCTAACATTGATCAGGCGGCTCACAGAAGATCAAAATCTATATTGTGTATTGCTTATGATTACATATACCTTAAAAGGGCCATATCATGGACAACTGAAGTTTCATTAACTTTTTAATTTCAAAGCAAAAATGACTTTAGATGTTACAAAGAATGTATTTGCCTATTCAGTATACAGCAGTTTAGTTCCACTCAACACTGTTAACATGAGGAACCCAGACTGCATTACAAATGAGGCACAATACAGTTTTTAGATTAGATTCTGTGAAAAAAAATGTTCACATCCAAGTGATATTTACAGATGGAAAAACAGCGTTGATATGTAAAGCCTGGAAGCTTAAATGGAGCATTTTCTCATAACACTGAGAAATCATTGCTTTTTCTAACTCAGAGACTGCTAAAGACAGGTGCTAAAACTATTCATCATAGCTGAAGCTCTGCTGCATATGTGGAGGAATTGGATGCTCTACTTCACCTTGGAGCTCCGAGCACAAAATAGATTGAACGAACAACAAGGAGTCGTAAACTTCGATGTCAAAGAAGAGGCAGCATTAGTGTTAATGTCTCCAAAATCTGCCTTTTGCTTTGGTGTCTTTCGGTTATTCCACTATATAATTTAAATTTTTTACAAATAGAAGTTTTAGGTTTTATTGAATGTTAATGCCTGTGGCTTTAAATACTGAAAAATCAATATTTATTGATGTAGAATAATAATATTGTCCTGATTTATCTTGTTTTTTAACTTGCTTATCTACCTAGCCCTAGAATGTGTTCTGGGTATGTACACAAGTGGACCGCTGGAGAAAAAAATGTGATATGGTCCCTTTTAAGAAAAGCCCCAAAAATGATACAGGACCCTGAAATGAAAACTCTGATATGATGTGCATGTTCATCTCAAATGTGTCCTGTTCACCATGTCTGCCGTTCACCATGTCTGTTTTTCAAGTGTGCAGAATTTGTCTCTCTCCTCTTCTCATTTCACTCATTCTGTCTCTAAGCTTGATATCAGTGCATGTTTCTTCTTCCTGCCCATGAATTCATTCCTTCATCAAAAAGCCTGATTAAAAGATCCATCATGTGTCATTGGTGTTAGTGGTCTGTTCTATATCCACCAGCCATCTGTCTGTGTGCAGTTAAGTGAATGGTGTGTGGCAGTTTGCTGTATCTCTCTCTCTCTCTCTCTCTCTCTCTTTTGTTTGTGTGTGTGTGTGTGTGTGTGTGTGTGTGTGTGTGTGTGTGTGTGTGTGTGTGTGTGTGGTTTTTTTTTTGTAATCCAATTTTCTCTTGCAGGGACCGAGAGACCCAAGGTAAGATTGTCTGCAAATGTGGTGACGTAGATTTCGTTCCTTTTTAATTTTGTGTCCCATAAATTGCTGGCTAAGCAGACATGCTCGGTCTTTGCCTGCTGTTAGTTCATCCCTTTTGTGAATTAAAAGAAGTTGTATGTAAAGAGAGATTCAGGAATTGAGAAGGAGTGTATGCAGTAAAACAGTATGAACACGCCTGATTACATTGTAAAAATTCTCAATTTCATCCGTCATTCCTAAACAGAAAAAGAATTTTATCCAGCGTTCTCCAGGTACAGTAGGTGGTCCCATAACTTGGTAACATTAGTCTAGTGAAATGAAATCAGAGTTTTGCCACAGATAACAACCATTAAATGACACAGTTGCTTGTTATTGAAGCATGACAAATCCTTCATTTATTTATTGTGTTTTTTGATGTAGAATTTTTATTTAGCAGTTCTGGATCTGTCTGATTTTGGCCACCATTCCCTTGACTATCGCTTAGTCACACTGTCATGTGACTGCTGATTGAACACTGTCTTGTTTCATCTAACAATTAAGAGAGCCTGGGATTTCTTCCAAATTACAAATGAAACTTATAGATCACAAATCAAGGATTTGGCATGGAGTGCTAAATGGTTTTGGCAGGCGTAAATTACACATTCAGTTATTGTTCTCAGTTATTGTGCTCATAAGTGTATTTTTTGTATACATTCTGTGTGTGTACTGTGAGATACCTTACCATTTTGTCATTTTTCTGTTGTGATTGTTTAATCTTAAAGATGGTATGATATCTCTTTTTTTTTTTATCAATCCTGCCTGATATTTTCCTTTAAAAATCTTTAAAGTGGGCTGGCAGCCTACTTTTAGATGAATTAGCTTAAACTTCTCCATATTTCTGCATAAATATGATCTGCATAGGATTTCTTTAGGAGTTTTGATGTTTTTGATCATATTTATGCAGAAATATGGAACATTCTAAATGGGTTCACAAACTTTTAAGCACTGCTGTAGAATGAGCATGTAAAAGTAGGCTGTCAAAATGTCAACACTCTCCACAGGAAGAACAACCCAGATAGCACTGTCCCTCACATCATGAGTGTCGAGCTGGGCTAAACAAATCCAAAAAGTTTTTTTTTTATCCTGTCCATTATGTTTCAGGATCCAGTATTTTCTGCTATTAGCAGCCCCCTGGTACCCGATCGGTGCCACCTCCAGTTAATGTATAATGTATATTGACAGTAGCCTCTATGTGTGTTTAGCTTATTTAAGCCTAAAACAGTGTACTAAGTATCAGCTGCAACCTTTGTTCTAACCAGAGGAGTATGTAAGCTAGCACTGACAGCATGCGGCCCTGTGGTTTGTTTCTCTGTCAGTTTGGTAATGAGGCGCAGCAGATGGAGTGGGCGAAGCGCGAGAGCGAGAGAGCGGAACGTGAGAGGCTGAAGAGACTCCGGCAGCAAGAACAAGAAGACCTGGAGCTCGCCATCGCCCTCAGCAAGGCCGAAATGTCCAACACCTGACCGCCTCGTCCTCGCGCGCCCCTTCCTCACACACCCGCGGCGGCAGCACTGACGGAGGAAAGTGTGAACGCGCGTGCGCGTGTGTGAAGGAGTGAAAGTGAATGAGTTGTACATCCAGAGAATGGGAGAGTTAAAAGAAAACAAACAACTGAGAGCCTTCTCACCATTTAAATGTTTCCTTTTGTTTTACTGTGACGTGTCGATATGGGGCAACCCATGTTTTTGTGAATGGGCTTGTTCATTCTACATGCACTGCATTAACCTGCACTACTCTGACAGAAATAGATTATTTAAGGTGTCAATGTGTGTGTGTGCGGACACGAGTGTTTGTGTGCGTGAGTGTGAGTGTGCGTGTGTGTGTGTGCGTGGGTGCGTGCTCATGCATGTGTCTCAAACTAGTGAACCTGTTAACAGAGCCATAGGTAGTGAGTTCGGTCAAATAAAACCCCTTCCATAACCCTTAAAAGGACAAATACTAAAGAAACCCGACAAACAACGGAAGGATCACATTATCCTGAGTATCTTTAACGTCTGTTTCAGTTGCTCCTTAAGCTGAATTGCATGGTACCTCATACAGGCCTGCATAGTTCAATATTCAAGGAATATTCTTATGCATAATAAGAAACTTTGCCCTGGGTAAATGTGTGAAAAAGCTGTTCGATGATGACTGGAACAAGCACATCCATTTTTTTTTCTTTTCAGTACTGCTTGGTGTCTGTAAAACTGCAGGTTTGACAGATTGCGGTGGTGCAGTGCAGTTCATAAGAGAGATATTAAAAAGGTGCAGTGCTTCTTCTTTCAGGTGAAGTACATTAATGGTGCTGGAGCAACAAGCAGCAGAATAGACTTGGGAAGGACTAATCGCACATCTGTTTCAGTTACTATTACTTGATTTACCAGTGTTTTTGTTATTTTTAGGGATGCACGATATCGTAATAGTCACAATATCCGATGTTTTTCATGTTCTGCTTTTGACTCGGGGTGTAATGATCCAGTCAGGGCTCTATGCGATATACAGTCCAGGACTCACGGTTTGATACAGAGTCCTCATATTTGAGACAGAAAACAGTTCAATCTTCTACCAGTATTTAGAATAAAGTTTGAATGTGGAATGACTGCTCGGTTTTGGTACAATTTAATAATAACACTAAAGCTGGACTGTGCTGTTGATTGGAGCTGGTTTAACACTCTAAACAAAGCAGGTACATCAAAAATCATAATCAAATGATGCATACTGTTACATTTTCATTGTAATATCACAATATTTCAATGCACTGTTACACCCTTGCTTTTTATGTTATGTAAGTGTAATGCAGAGATTGGGACCAAAAGCATTTCAGAAAACATTAACATTAATTTCTATAGGATAAGTGCATACATTTCAGCACAGTAGCCCATATTAGTATAGTACAGTAAATAACATAAAATATCAGATTGAAATACCAATCAAATCTAATCTGTCTGATGCCAGTCAGTTTTTAAGTAATTATCTGGCAGTGCCAATATAATTCTGATATCATCGTGCATCCCTGATGATAGTCCATGGGCCTGTGAGCACAATTCACATAATAAATCTAAACCATATTTGTCTTCGCAATCCTCCAGATGGCAAATATGTGCTTCTAATGATTCAGCAGATTTCCTTTTTCTCCCCCGTGACTCTGCAGTGTTACTCAAGGCCCTCCTATGTTGGGTATTTTGCTGAAGCAGCTTTTTTTTTTTTTCTTTTTTTTTTTAAACTTTATTTTACTTGAACCGTGTGCTGGTGGTGCTGGCCGGCGTGTTAACACCTGTGGTCTCGCTGATTGTCGAGTAATAACTTATTCATGTTTTTGTGAATTTATTCTGACCTTAACACTTTTTATCCTTCGTGGGCACATGGACCTGGTGTACTCACCTGAGCTCAGAACATTAACCCTTATTTCTAACACATGACAGTTCAGGTTTCAAATAAGGTGCCACAAGTAATATTAACAGTGCAAATACAAGTTTCTGCTGTTCAGAATGACCACTTATAAAAACTGTGACATAGTTTCCGAAGTTATTCTTGGGCTAAATCTGTATATATATATATATATGCGCGTGTGTGTGTGTGTGTGTATATATATGAGTCTTTTATGAGAAGTGACACAAACCATTTAAGGTGTTTTGACACTTTTCACAGAAAGTTTCAAAGATATCATATGATGTCAAGAACTGTCATGACAGCTAAAGTCTATTATAAGTGTCATTACCAGTAATTGTGATGGCTGATGCAACTGTGTTTGATGCAAATTTAAAGTCACAGCCTCACTTTATCTAACATTAATTGGTTTTATCAATGTATTAAGGTTATGGTAACAGCTATAAAGTAAAATATAACCACTTTTTGAAAGACGCCCTTTATATGTACGATCATGTCATTATTCATGAAAGACTTATCTAGGTGTCATAGCCGCATGAATGTTGCCCTTCTGTGTTATGTTTAATGTTCTGTGCCTTGGAGTTTTGGCACCTTTCCTCTTGGCCAGTTACTTTGTGAAGTTTATCTCGATTCGTCCTAAGCAGCTACTCTTTCTTTTAGCGTTGCTTTAAACAGTATTAATGTTTTTATCAGTTTGCACCCCAGGAATGTTGTGGGCTACTTTTCTAAACCCAGATTAGGTTTTATTCTTGGACTGATTCACACCGTTACAGGTAACCTTCATTTAAAGGCCGTGACTAAGATTAATCCATGTACAGAAAAGTATGAGCTTCCGTAGTCGGGGCTAATTTGAAACTTAATATTATAAGAAAATTGAAGCCGAATGACACAGTCTCTCGTTTTCATCCCGCTTGAACGTTCGATGCCCACTCATGCTGTATTCATCTCTGATACCTCCATTGTGCAATAGTTTGTATATTTTTATTTGTGTGCTGAAATGTCTGTAAATCCATTTTGACTCTTTATATCAATTTTTTGTTGGTTTGTTTTTGTTTAATGTGAGCATTTTAAATGCGTCGTATTACGCTAAGGTTAAAGGCCCACGGCTCTGGAGCGGAGCGGGTTCCTCTCGGCCTGCCTTAGACCCCTTGCCTCTGCAGATTACATACGAACCAAATTATTACACATCATACTGAAATGCATTTTTTTTTTTTTTAAAGTACATAAAATATATGTTACATCTGTTTTATTTGTCCTATAAAACAGGAATAATTCCTAATGTGTAACTTTACGCATTTTAAAGATTTCCAACATTGGTAGACACTAGAAAAATGCCAACGCTCAGTATGTGGTCCCTTGTTTCATAGAATAAAATGCACCATTTCAGATACACACGTGTCTCATATGTTTATTTTTTTATACGTAATACATTAGAGCAAGACTGTATGGTTCCAGAACTAAGCAGTTTGGATCACAGTCTGGTCTAAATTGCAGCTGGAGCGTAATGGATGATTGAGGTTATGTCACTCATTTTTTGCATTTTAATGAGCTCACTGAAGCTCAGCTCAGGCTTTACTTGAGGGAGTTCTGACTTTCAGCAGATCTTGAAAAGTGCAAGCAGCTGCAGAACGTCAGGCGAGGAGAACCTGCGCTGGTGTTCGCTGACTGTAGGGGTATGAACTAACAGGAAATTCCACTCTAAGTTTTTATTGACTTGACATGCATGGACGGTGCTATTGGGGGAAATGAAAATGGAGGAAACGGGGTGGGGTGATAGATCTGCTTACCTTCCAGATTCTGAGTCTGATGTTTACTTGCGCTGCATTCTTCTGCACTTATTTACCTTTTCGCCCTCTGGGTCTCGGCCCAGAGCGCCGGCCCTGTAACTGAGAATAAATAACGCATGTTCCTTTTGAATATATTTTTAAAAAACAGGCTGCAGTCAGAAACCCTTCAAGCCAGCTGGTTTAGAACTGTTTTTTCAAGTCTAGTCTTAGTTTCAGGGATGTGATTTTTTTTCTCTCAGGATGCAGCTAAAGACGGGGAGAAAAATCAAATATGGTAAGCTCACGACACCTTAGGCCTCATGTATCACAATATTTAGCTTTTGCCAGGTTTACAAACAAGGCGGAACCAGCAAAACACAAGATCAAAGCAGTAGTGCTTCATTTTATACAGTCAAAGTGAAACAGTGTCGAAGTTGAAGTATTTGTTTTGTGAAAGTGTAAGTAAGTGGCCACAACAATGTGAAATTCTTTCTCTGCATTTAACCCCTTTAACCCATTCACCCAGTGAAGCAGCAGGCGGCCAGGAACACAGCGCCCGGGGACCAGTGTGTGAGGACGGTACCTTACTCAAGGGAACCTCAGTGGTGCCACTAGCAGTCCTGGGATTCAAACCCACAACCTTATGATGGCAGGAGCAACTCCCTAACCACCAGACAATCAGCTGCTCATTTATTCTGGGTATTTTACTTTGAATTTTAAATACACACCTTTTACATTTTTTTAGATTAACAAATCTATGGATTTTTTTTTTTTTAACCTTAAAAAATTATAACTTTCAAAAGGAGATGGAAGAAAACTGGTAAAAATACGTGAATAAAACGAAAACCAATCTGCGGCGTGTTTCTAAGCAATTTGTTGTTTACAGCTTTGTAGCTGTTAATTGATGATAGAACCGTTTAAGATCAACCTTTATTAGTCCCGCAAATGGGAAATCTACATAAAATTTCCCACTTGAGGGACTAATAAAGGGTTATCTTAAATGCTGGATGGAGCATTAGTGATGAAAATGGTCCTGAAAACACATCATGTTGATCACTCTGGGGTGCACTGTGAAGAAGTATTTGCCCAATCCTGATTTCCTCTGTTTTTGCATATTTGTCGCACTAAATGGTTTCAGATCCTCATCCAAACTCTTATGTTGTGTTTACTAAGATTGTCTTTATTTTTGAAGGTTGTTTTGAAGCTGAAATGGGCCAGATTGTTAAAAAAGGGAAGACATTGTAGGTGTTACAAAGAGTTTCTGTACACAGCAGGTAGCTCAGTCTTAAACAGGGCTGACTTTTCACAACTTGTAAACACCACGTCCTTGCAAAAGACATTTAA
This sequence comes from Bryconaethiops microstoma, assembly GCA_037577275.1. Taxonomy (NCBI): domain Eukaryota; kingdom Metazoa; phylum Chordata; class Actinopteri; order Characiformes; family Alestidae; genus Bryconaethiops; species Bryconaethiops microstoma. The sequence goes on along the minus strand of JBBJLS010000039.1, from coordinate 8,799,898 downwards.
AACCCCCAAAGTGTTGCTGGTTCCACTAAATTTCCGAGTCAAAACGACCAAATAATGCTACATATGTGCTACTAACAAGCTTAGAATGAAACTATTTCGTTTACATGACATTTTAGCTAAACATGATTCAATTTTTTCCACATAAAACCGACTTACATCTGCAGTTTCTGATATCAGGGCTGCGTGTTATGGACAGAATCCTAGTACTGTGAATCTTCTGCTACATATTGAGGTCGTGGTGCTTTTTAATATATTACAAGAACCCATATCACTTGTCTGGGAGTTAAGACTTGGTATTGTTTTAAGTTTCAAAACGTAAACTCCTTTTCATGCAGTGCAAATATGAAAACTAAGCTGCAAAAAAGGTTTTTTAAATCACATTTCTTTTGAGGTTTAAAAACCGACACATTTACAAACATCTTCAGGAGAACGTTCTAAGGACTTTCACCCCTGTGTTCCCCTGGTCATTTGCATATTAGTCTTAATGACAGAATAACAATTCTAAAGGAAAACAGGTTGGAAATGGTCATGTAGGGATGATTTATGCTGAATTACGAATGATATTTTTGGCACGCAAACATGGAATACAATTAAATAGAAGGAAAATGTAGGATATGGCCCTTTACACCCAGTAACTCAGCTGGACAGATATCACCATGCTGATTAACAGACAAGATATTGTTCAGCCCTACCTTACATGGATGGTGGCAATTACATAATGACAGAGCTTCCCAGCACTTCTTGCTGTTTTTTTCTTTCAATAAGCTTTTTCAACCCACTGCTATTATGCGTTATTTATATGCTATATGAGCAAAAGTGTTGTGAAGGGTCCGGCTAAACTGGACAAGCTGCATTTTGAATAAGGAGATAAATGGCAGCACTGTGTGTTAGTGTTTAAATTGAATTTTTCTATGAGTCATGGATGTAGAATGGTGTCCTCATCTATACTGTATGGACAAAAGTATTGGGACGCCTGATCATTACACCAACAGGAACTTTAGCGACACTTCATTCAAATCCATAGACTTTAATATGGAGTTGGTCCCCCTTTGCAGCTATAACAGCTTCCACTCTTCTTGGAAGACTTTCCACAAGATTCTGGAGTGTCATTGGGAATTTGTGTCCATTCATTCTGTAGCATTTATGAGGTCAGACACTGATATTGGACAAAAAGGCCTTGGTCGCAATCTCCATTCCAGTTCATCCCAAAGATGCTGGATGGGGTTGAGGTCAGGACTTTGTGTGGCCACACTGAACTCATCCAGCACGTCTTTATGGAGCTGCTTTGTGCACTGGGACACAGTCGTGGTGGACTAGAAAAGTAGGAAGTATGGCATTGTCCAGAATGTCTTCACTGGAAGTAAGGGGCCACCTGAATGCAATAATTAATAGGTGTGTCCCAATATTTTTGTCCATGTAGTGTACATTTAAAAATTCTTGAATGGTTTTTAAGGAGTTTCTTTTCTTGGCCGTCATGGTGTTTTAAGTTTCAGTGAAAGACTGTCCATCTTTATTTACTGTGTTCTCTTCAGTCTTTTTAAGGACTGGTATAAATGTATATACAGCAAGGGGAAACAACTATTCAGACACTTATTTTTGTTATTTAACATGCTTCCAGTGCCGACATCCACTTCAGATAACTCCTTTATTGCAAGCGGTTGTTGGCAGTTACAGCTTTGAGACATCTACAGTAAGAAGTAATTTGCTTTTTGGCATTTTTGGCTGAACTGCATCCCATTCCTCTTGACAAACCGTCTTCAGCTCTCCAAGGTTGTGAGGGTCCTTCTGATGCACTACCAATTTCAAAATCCTCCATAAAGTTTCAATAAAATTTGAGGCAGGAGACCGGCCAGGCCACACAAGCAAATTCACAGTTTTATTAGTGGCCAATCCTTTTGGCATGCCTGCGTTCTCATTTTTGGCGTTGTTGTCTTATTGAAACGTCTATCTTCTCCCTTTTCTTGGCCAATGAGATTAAATTCGATTCTAACGTCTCCAGATTCTCTATTCATGTATCTTTTGATTGCTTGTGATGTTCCAGTAACATCTACAGAAATGCAAACCCATATAATGATGCTCCCACCTTCGTACTTCACTGTAGATGCAGTTTTCTTGGGATCTTGGACATGTTATTTCTTTCTCCTGACAAGACGAGCTGAATCATTGCCAAAAAGTTCTGTAAATGTTTCGTCAGGCCAGAGTTTATCGTTCCAAAAGATTTAAAATTTTTTGTACATGTGCTTCTTTTTACTTGACCTTTTGGAGTAGAGATGCTTGTGGTGCAATTGCTTATTATTGTCTGTGTAACTGCTGTTCCTGCTGCTCAGGTTGTCCTGAACGTCTTAAAATGACTGCTGGCTTCTCTCTTACCTTCCTTATCATTAGTATGGGAGAAAACTCATGTGGAGCACCTATCCACCATGCTATTATTCAAACTGAATAATTTGCAACTTGTTGTATCTCCTATTTAACATAAGTCAAAAGAAATAGTGTATGGAAATCTGCACTGAAGGTATGTAAAATAAAAAGTGTCTCAGTATGTTTCCCATAATTGTAAATACGTGTCGCTTTTCCTACCCACTATTTTGATTTAACACTTGACAAATTTGCAGGATATAAAGCTATTTGAACCCCGTCGCCTTCACTTTTGGCCAGTGGCGCGTTAACCATTTGTGATTAATCCCTCACTGCGTGCATTTGAAATGACCTCGTATAGGACCACATTCCGTGCACAATAAAGGGACGCAGGTGTTCCGCGAGCAGTATTATGTTATGTTATTTCGGGGGGAACATGGATGCTGCGTGTTTCGAACATGTGCGCCGTGGTCCGTGGAGGGGTGTGGATGTCGGGCCAGTATTTGTCATACAGGTAACACAATCCATCCCGAATGCTCGGGACGTGAGCGCGGACCTAATGGACATAAACATATAGGCAGCTGGCTGAGGGGGAAATTGTGTTTTGAAAACCTGCCCTTAGCGCAACTAATGGTTCTGATGGAGTATTGATTTAAAGCAGCGTGCCATGTTGCGGGCCTAATCTGAGATCAGTCTGCTCTTGAGGTGTTCCAGACACGGCAGAGTTTTGGCATATTTAATCAGCTGGGCCTGGGAGTGAGGGCCCTCTCCGCAGAGTAATGCCGCCCAGGGGATGTTGTGGTACAGACAGAAATGCTGGTGCTTTCCAGCCGGACTGTCGAGAGAGGTATGCTGGCTAATGGAAGCCAGATGGACACCCTCCATTATGCTGTCACACGAATGTGGTTTTCTATCAGCGGGGACTATCGCCTTGCAGGCCGTATTTCAGTATGTTGCATCGGTGACGTGCAGAAAAGGACGACACAGCAGTGTCATCACCTCCTTCTGGAGATGTTTGCATTTACAGAGCTTAATTGCTCCTGGCTCCAGCGTGAGCTGCGTGATGGGTTCAGTGATTGACCATGGAACGTCAGGAAGACCCCTGCAAACACCTTCGTCTTAGTTCTGAGCTAAGAACACGCATTTTTCCTGTTGGGAAGGTTCCAGTGGAGTTCCAGCAGGTGGCAAACTTGTCCTGTGGCATTCCAGCACTAACCAAAGGAGGAGGCTGGAGATAAACCTCACTGGCAGTCGAATATGAAACAAAGCCAGGCAGCTCCACTCAAACCATGTAAATCACACAATAAAATGCTTGGATTTCTTGTCAAATACGTTCAGATGCTCCGTTTGACCTCATGAGGTCAAGACTGCTGGGCAGATTCTGTGATTCGTCTCTGAAAATCCTACATTTGTCTGAATAACTGCTAAAACACACAAATACAGTACTGAGAAAAAGCCTGAGGCACCTTTGAAAGTAAAGGTGCCTCAGGTTTTTATTCATAGCAATGTTACTAAATATACTAAATACAACTAAAAAGTACATTCTACAGTAAATAGTGATGTTCTGTTCAGTATATCAATGTGTTGTTGTGGAAGTTCAGTATTACTGTAGTTTCATCAGAAACCTGGTTTGACTCATTCAGTCCTTCATTAAATTAAATCACGAGTTGCTGATTGAGTTTCACAGTCCAAACAATGGCTGGAGGAACCGAGGAGGAATCTGGAACCGAACCTGTGTTCTCCTCACCAGCTCGCACAGTATCAACTACTTTTTCAAACTGAACAAATCTTGATACTTTTTACTGCTTTGAACATATTCTAATGTTAGCTTTGCTGGCAGAAAGACATTGACTTTAAACAATTTGCATAGGTGTCTAAGACTTTTGCACAGTACTGTAAGTCAGTGGACTTGCTTTCAGATGGCATCGGTGGTCCTCTCAGCTCCAGAAGACATTTACTAGGCTCCTAATGTGTTTTACTTGAGGATTTGTTCTCCACAAGCTCGGAGGCCCCTTTTGATCTGCTCAATGTGTTTCTCTTTAGCAGCTGACCTTTCTCAGTTCAAGTCGCAAAGCCCATATTTTTCAGGCTCATCTTTTTAGATGTAGAATTATGACGGGCTTAAAACAATGCCGGCCAAATGAAGAATGTGCTTTTGTAGCCACCACTGCTGCTGGAGCCTGGCTTGGCTCTCTTTCCTGGACTGCGAGAGTGAAGTCAGAGGAAAATGAGTATTTCACTCAAGCTAATGACTTTTGTAGAGCTTTTGGAATGAAACCAATGGCTGCAGTAAGAAAAATATGGGGAGGATTTCACAAAGCATGGTTTTCTCAGTCTGCCAGATATGTTAAACCCCAAAAACAGGAATGCCCTGTAGAAAAAAGACTAGAGGACATTTCTATGAGGATGTCTTTAAAGTTATCCACTTTACTGAGAGGGAGATCTTGCACAAAGCAGAATTTCTCAGTCAGAGAGTTTAAGATACAAGACAATATTTTGCTGACATTCTCCGGTTTAAAAAAATATTTCGCAAAGCCAAATAGTTTAAGACCAAAGTCAAGACTGGTCAATAAAAAAAGACCAAGGAACAATGAGTCAAAAACTATTTCCTTCGGGATGAATAAAGTATTCTGATTCTGATTCTTTTGACTTATGTTATCCAGATTTCTTGGGGGGCACATTTCACAAAGCATGAATTTCTCAGATTAGCCAGATACTTTAAGCTCAAAATCAGGATTGACCAATAGAAAAAAGACTAACGGGCATATGAGGCAGTCTTTTGACTTATGTTATCTGGTTTACCACAAAGTAGAAGCTAGCCAGATATTTTAAACCTGAAGTCAGGTTTGGCCAGTAGATAAAAGAACATAGCAGTGAGTTAATCTTTTGCCTTAAGTTATCCAGTTTACCCCAGTTAGCTGGATAGTTCAAAACCAAAGTCAGGATAACCCAATAGGAGGAAAACCTAGCAATGTTTCCAAAAGAATCTTTTGGCTGTTTACTGAGAAATCCTGCTTTGACCCTGTATCTCTGTATTACCTCTCCTCACCCTGAACAGTGAGGTGCCAGAGGTGACTGTGTGAAGCTGAAGTATCTCAGAGAGCAGAAGAACGCCATGGCTTACTCAGCAGTGCGACTGTGAGATTAAAAAGGTGATCTGAAAACAGCCTTAAAGTGATATGAAAAAGTTTGTTTTCTTCTTGTCCCAGTGAACATGCCAGCTACTGACACGGTTGCATTTCCTCTTTTCTCTCAAAATAGCTCTCAGATCTTGATATCATATCTCTGGGCATCAAAGTAGTGAAAGGTGTTGTGTTTCCACTTTGCTGCACAGGACCCGACGGTCTGCATAATAGATGACTCTCGGTGTGCAACAACGTGGACTATTTCTTTCAAACCTGGTTCACACACAACAGAAAAGAGCCCTCAGTCACATAATACACTAATACCTCCACTCTGAGGGCTGTTTGTCTTTACTGGATGGGATCCTGTGTCCCGTGACCCAAATACCCTGGCTGGATGTCCCTTATTATAAGACATAGGTGTAAGATTTATTTTTTTGGTGCTTCTGTTTACGGCTTCTGGAAGAGGGGACTCTTTGTTTTGCCGTTTTTTTGCAGAAAGGTACGCCTTCAGACCTGTTCATGAGACCAGACTGAGAATGTTCCATGTCTACTGTCCTTAATTAGAAGAGGTGATCTGTCAGTGTTCATTTAGAGAGAGATTCTTGCATTCCCGAGCCTCTTTAGCCGAACTGTCTTCATTCTATCCTGTTGTTTTTCTATATCAGAGCACCCAGACATGACCACATTTAGCCAATGATGTAGATGCAATGTTTATATTTATAGTCGTAGCCTCAGAACTGTGGTGTTGGACCTTAAGCAGCTGGGATACATTGTGTTCTCCCTCAGACCTCTCCGGATTTGTCCAAACACTGAGGCCTCAGCCTTCGCGACCCGTTTGCGGAGCATCTAGGGCCTCGGACCAAGAGCGCTCGGATTAGAGTGCTGATCGCTTCAAACCACTCGAAACCGCAGAACTCATCACACACGACAAAGCACAAGGTAGATATCTCACTTAGGTTTAATATGTACAGTAAATACACTATTTACATTGCATAAATTATGTACAAGTCGAAGGACTTTGTTCCGAAACAATTCACAAGGCATATTTGTGAGCCCTCGTCGTGTCAAGTTGCACAAAGGGACAGTCTGTAAAATACACTTCTTAAAAACATGTATGAAAAAACACCCTGATTTTAAAAGTTAATATGCAAGTACATTGAGCCCGAACTTTCAGTCTCGTGACTTGCGTGGCTGTTTTAGAAAAGAAAAACATTGTCTTAAAAAAGCTTATTTTCGTTTCTGGAAACAGGTGTATACAATAAAACAACGACACAATAAAAAATGTATGGCACTTGAGATGTATAGCCTGCATGGAATAGAAAAGGCACTATCGTGACGTCTGAAGCACATCATGTTATGGTTTTATTTAGTCTTTTTTTTTACTGATCCGATTCCAGTTGCGTCAGAGATGTAGGTCCAGCCTTACGAGTGGTTCCAAAAGATTTGTCCGTAAAAAAAAAAAAAAAAAAAAAAAAAGTAGTACCAGCTACACGACTGAGAAATCGGCACAATGTCAAGTCTGTTCGTGTTTTGTCCTGGAGTTTATGATAACAAATACTGAACAGATGCAGTTTAAGGAGAAAAAGAACTTGAAGGGTCCCAGTATTTGTCACTGTTCATTGTGCTTTGGTCCATGGAGGGTCCGTGCCCCCCTACATGTGCCTCTTCATGTGCAGGGCCAGGTGGTCGGACCTGGAGAAGGCGCGTTCGCACAGGTGGCACTGGAAGGGCCGGTGCCCCGTGTGTTTGCGGAAGTGACGGGTCAGCTCGTCGGAACGGGCAAACTTCCAACCGCAGCCTTCCCAGCTGCAGTGATACGGCTTCTCACCTGATGAGAGAAGAACATGGAGCTCAGTTAGACCTTTCCACAGCACACCTATGCATCAAATACTGCAATTCTCAATTACACCTATACAGCAAATACTTCAATATTTAATTAATCACACTTATACAGCAAATACTGCAATACCCACTTACAACTACACTGCAATACTCAATTACACAAACACTCCCGTTACACCTATACAGCAAATACAGGAATACTCAGCTACACCAATACCCATTTAAACCTATACAGCAAATACTGCAATGTTCAATTATATCTATACAGCAAATACTGCAATGTTCAATTACACCTATACAGCAAATAGTGCAATACTCAACTACACCTATACAGCAAATATTGCAACGTTCAAGTACACCTATACAGTAAATCCCGCAATGCAATGCTCAGCATGTTGCACCACAGCAGGTCATTGCAGTGCACTAAAAGGGTTGCAGTCGTGCAGCTCACCTGTGTGCGTCCTCTGGTGCGCCTTCAGGTGCGAGCTCTTGGTGTAGGTCTTGCCGCAGCCCGCGTACGTGCACGTGTGCGTGGCGGTGCGTTTCCTGGGCCAGGTCCTGCGCCCGCGCTTGGGCTTGCTGGTGTCCAGCTCCAGGGGCGAGGAGGGCGGCGTGAGCAGGGCTCTCTGGCCGGCGCTGGGCATGGGCACGCCAGGGTAGGGCAACTGGAGCTGCGCCTGCGGGGGGAATCCCGCGTGGAATCCCGAAGGGAAGCGACACATGGGGGCCTGGCAGTCGGGGTGCAGCATCTCGCTCGGACTGAGGGGCGGGGTCATGCTACCGGAGGCCTGGGGCGAGTGCGCGAGGAGAGGCTGCTCGTATGCTCTCATGCACGCCCCGTTACTGCTCGTGGCCTCCTGTTTGATTTTGGGCACCATCCCCATCACGGGCCCGTAGTTGTCCATGCACGGCTCCACCTTCACGTCCTGAGAGACGGGGTATGGAGGAGACCTGACCAGGAAGCGTCCCTGGATGTGGCTGGAGGAGGGAGCAGGAGCGGGGCAGTAAGTGTCCGCCTCGGAGCGCAGCAGCTCGGCCATGAGGCTGGCGCTGTAACCGGGGGGAGGCGCACCCAGCTCGGTTACCTGGAACCCTCCAGACGCACTGCTGGTGCTGCTGTAGCTGTTTCTGCTCTCCTGCATCCTGTAGTCGCCCCCCATGACCACCAGGCTCTCGGGGCACGCCGTGTTGGCCAAGATAAACTCCAGATCCAGGTATTTGTCCAGGTCCTCGTCGTCTGGGTGTCTGGTGCCGTCCAGGCTGGAGGAGAGGTCGGCCAGGCAGCCAGGGTGCAGCTCCTCCTTCCACCTCTGCATGAAATGAAAAGGAAAAGACACTCAGATCAGGATTTCAGAACCCGAGATCACACACACGCCTGTGGCTTTGGGGGTTTTTTTTGGTTTGGTATTGAGGAGTAAAAGGGTCACTCACGTTCTCCCAGCTCTTGTCCCGGTGCGCAGCGAAGGTGGAGATGGAGGGCAGAATGGTCCCGCTCAGTGCCATCTCCAGACTCTCCAGACTCACAGAAGCGTGGAGAGAAACAAGAGAGAGAAAGAAAGGCAGGAAAGAAAGAAAGCAAAATAAGATGCTGTTTTAACTCTTTTCTAGTCCTCTAACACCTGGAAAGGTGAGCAGTGACACCGCGCGCTTCTCCGGAGCAGCTCGAGACTCTCTGGCTCCACGCGCTCCTCTGATATCCAGACGCTCCGCACGAGCTGATTGGTTTATAAGCAGCGCGAGGCGGAGAGAAAAAAGGAGGCGGAGCAACAAAAAAAGAAAAAGTGCTGGGCGTCACTAATTTTAGCTCCAGTATAAAAAGCAGAGAGAGAGAGGAGAGAGAGAGAAGGGGTGAGAAAATACAGGAGAGAAGTGATAAGTCAGTGAAGGGGTGAGAGAAGAAATAAGTAAAGGAAAGAAATAATGAGTGAATAAGTGAGTGAAGAGAGTGAGAGAGTGAAGGAAAGAAGCGATAAATGAGTGAACGAGTAAGTGAATAAATGAGTGCCGGAAAGAAGTGATAAATGAGTGAACGAAATAAGTGATAAATGAATGAATGAGTGACGGATGGAGGAGTGAAGGAGAGGACTCATGAGTAATCGAGTGAATGAAGGATTGAAGTGATAAATGTGTGAACGAGTAAGTGAAGGGGTGAGAGAAGGAGAGATGATGAATGAACAAGTGAAGGATAGAAGTGATAAATGAGTGAACAAGTGAATGAATAGATGAGTGAATGAGAGAAGTAATAAATAAATGAATTAATGAGTGAGTGAAGGGCTGAGAAAAGGGGAGGCGATGAATGAGTGAAGGAGAGAAGTGATAAGTGAGTGAAGGAATGAATAAGAGAGAGTGGATGAGAGAGGGATGGGTAAAGGAGAGGGTGAGGGGACAACGGGAGGCAGCAAAGGAATGAATTAACGAAGGAGAGAGGGAATGAGGGAGAGACTGAGTGGGTAGTGAGTGAGGGATGGATGGAGGGAGGGTGGGATGGATGGAGTTAGAGAGTGAGTGAGGAAAGGAGAGAGGGATGGATGGATGGAGTTAGAGAGTGAGGGAGGAAAGGAGAAAGGGATGATTGAGTTAGAGTGAGTGAATGAGAAAGGAAAGGAAAGGAAAGAGGGATGGATGGAGTTAGAGAGTGAGTGAGGGAGGAAAGGAGGAAGGGATGGCTGGCTGGAATGGGTGAGTGAGTGAGTGAGTGAGTGGGGAATGGATGGAGTGAGGCAGTAAAAAAGGGAATAAAGGAGTGAATGTGGAGTCAGGAGCAAGGGAATGGTAGATTGAGTGAGTAAGAAAATAAATGAATGCATGGGTGAAGATAAAAAAGATAAAGAAGGCCAGCTCCACACCTTCACACCTTCACTGGAGCAACGAGTCAAACAAACACACCATGGAGAAATTTCATTTTTTATTGTCTAATTTCAATGCTTTGGCAAAACTGCACATGCTCACGGGCATGATAAAGCTTACTGAATTCAATTGAACTGAGAAAGAGATACAGAGAGGCAGAAAGAGAGCGAGAGAGAGAGAGAGAGAGAGAGAGAGAGAGAGAGAGAGAGAGAGATATTTACACAGTGCTTTCAGTTAGGAGCACCAGCGCTGTTTTGGTCATTAACATGCATGGTGAGGTTCAGAGTAGAGGTTTCTCAGACAGGCTTGGTCAGATCCATCCTCCCAGCACTGGATCGTTTAAGCCCTCAGTGATGCTGGAATAAAGATGAAACCCAGCCTGTCTCTCTCTCTCTCTTTCTCTCTCTCTCTCTGTCTCCCTCTCGGTATCTCTCTCTCACTCCCTGATCTCAGTACAGGAGACCTCTAGGGTTCTCTGTTCCCCACGTGCATGTTCCCCACGTGCATGTTCTCTGTTCCCCACGTGCATTTGCATGGCCGCGCGAGGCTCAGCCAGCAGGCGCCAGGTGATCGTCAGGTATTCACGCGCACAGACGCTGAAAGCGAGCGTGCAGTCGGACCCTTAAAGACCCATTCAGTTGCAAACGGCACGGGCTGGAGGGGGTGGGGGGAGCTGAGGGGGGGTGTTTTGTTTCTGGCAGGTATCGAGGCAATTCGGCATCAGCAAATGAGTCTTAAGCACCAGGCTGTGGTCTGGAGCCCTGTCTCCACACTCGCGGGTAATACCTGATAGCAATTAGCCTCGAGCTGCACTATCGCCTCGTGGATAAAGACCTTTATGTTAATAATGTTGAACTATTTTATTTTTTTCTACTTGCGCTGGGTGTTATTTGTCTTCTATGCACCTTATTATTTCAATACTGTTTTATGCACTCAAGTTTTTGTTCTCTGTGTTACGTGCCTTTACGTTAAAAATGTTCTACTGTTTTACTACTTGTGTTAAGTGTTTGTTGTGCAAGCTTGAGGGGCTCAGAGTCCAAAACTTTCATTACTTTAATGATATTCCACTGTAGTCTGTATAGGACAATAAACTTGAAACTTGATGAACTTATTATAGAGTTATTATCATTAACTACAAACCATGTGTTCCAGTGTAAGTTTGTAGTGTTTCTACTTTACTGTACTTTTACCATTTCTAAATAGCAGTGATTTGAGGATGCTGTTGGATTTTAGTTCTTTACTCATTAACATGCAGTAACTAATTCCTTTTTTTTTTTGTGGTAGCAGCCCATTCTGGAACTTTAACATTTCCAAGAGTGCATGAAAAAGAGAATAACGCCTAATAAACTTGCTGACGGAAGCTGGATGAAGTAAGAAGTTCCACTGCAGATCTATAAAAACTACTCGGTGCTTTTGTTTTAGTCATTTGACCTGATAGTTAGTATGTCGACTCAGTTATGACTTTTTTCATAATTTTGTCGAAGTAACGGTCATTTTGCTTGTGTTTAGACCAGTTGGCATCTTATATGGGCCACAGCGCAAACAAACAAACAAATGAATAAAAGTGCACTCCCCCCCCATATAATAATTAATAAGTGACTACAGTGCCTGAATCATACTGATCCTCTCAAGACCACACCACCCAGTATCATCTAACATGAACCTGTATGTTGAGGTTAGACTCCCTAATGTTTTAAAGTGGAAATAATGAATGCATCATGCAGACTTTGAAGGGTCTGGCTACCCTGGACAAGTTGTATTTTGAATAAGGAGATAAATGTCAGCACTGTGTGTTAGTGTTTAAATGGAATTTTTCTATGAGTCATGGGTGTAGAATGGTGTCCTTGTCTATACTATAAGATTCCAGACCATTACACCAACATGGACATTAATGACACTGCATTCAGATAAATAGACTTTAATATGGAGTTGGTCCCCTTTTGCTGCTATAACAGCTTCAACTCTTCTTGGAAGACTTTTCACAAGATTTTGGAGTTTCTGTGGGAATTTGTGTCCATTCACTCTGTACCATTTATGAGGTCAGACACTGATGTTGGACGAGAAGTGTCTGGATCACAATCTCTGTTCCAGTTCATCCCAAAGTGCTGAATGGGGTTGAGGTCAGGTTCTTCCACACTGAACTCATCCAGCCACGTCTTTGTCCACAAAGTTGGAAGCATGGCGTTGTCCAAAATGTCTTGGTTTGCTGAAGCATTAAAATTGCTCTTCACTGGAAGTAAGGGATTTCACCCTAACCCTGAAAAACAGGTGTATCCCAATACTTTTGTCCAAATAGTGTATATGAGGAGTCGAGTAAAGCCCAGTCACAACAGCCCCCAGACCCCAGAGTCTTTTTTTGCCTTCACCACTGGTTAAGGCTGCTCTTTATAACTCTGCTTATTCCTCACTTACTACTATTAATGATTTGGTCACTATTATGAAATTAATTTGAGTGTTACGCAGTTGATAGTGAGGAATCGGGTCCTAACCTGGGTTAAAGTAAAGAAAAAGACTAAAAAACATGTTTAGAAATTGGACGCTGGTTGAATTTTGGTGAATTTTGGTCAGTGTTGGGATAGTAAGTGTTGAGCACAGTAAGAGATGCCGGAGACACACAGGGCATGATCAGACCAGAACACTCCTGGTGATTAGACTGTGGGTTTGACTCAGGTAGTAGTAACGGAATGGCTCAGATTTATCCTTTGATCTAGATCCATGCACGAAAGGATGCAAACAAGCAATTATTAAACCACATCATGTGTTCAAACCATAAAAACCATCCATTCAAGATGATTTCTATGAGCCATAATTACTCAAACTGTAGGGAGTGGCTCCTTGTGCACTGTACTCCTGTAGAGCAGGTACGTACGTGAAGGCACGCAAAATTAGTCAGCCTCCTAACCGCGTTAGGACATTGTGTTTTGGGGGACCCATACATTCCATAAGTGACTTTTGTAGTTCATACATACAGTACTGTGCAAATGTCTTAGACACCTGGGAAAATTCTACTTAAAACCTGTTTACTACTGGACAGTAGTGTTAAGTTAGTGTTAAAACATTAATATTAC
>JBBJLS010000039.1:8720914-8731823 GCA_037577275.1 Bryconaethiops microstoma | reverse complement strand
CTCTCTCTCTCTCTCTCTCTCTCTCTCTCTCTCTCTCTCTCTCTCTCTCTCTCTCTCTCTCTCTCTCTCTCTCCCTCGCTGAGTGAGTGATATGCATTATTATTAACTTGCTCCTATTAAGCTAGATGAGAAGATCCAGCCAAGAGGACCCTGTTCCTTCTCTGTTTGACCCACGGCAAGAGATGAATGAGTAGGTTCTACAAGTGTAAAGGCACTTCGCCACAGGTCTACAGGAACCGTGCTGTATCTAAACTGTACTGTGATGGTACTGAACAGAGTTTCAGTCTCAATTCTCTTCACACAGTTTATGGCCGGTCGTCCCAAAACAGCTTCCAAGATGGAGTCGAACCAGCGGAAAGTTTTTCTGTCAGAGCTGCTTCTGTTATTGTGGTCTTTTATTATTTTCAGTCTTGTTTGAGTTTTTAATGTTTTCTCTCCATTCTTTATCTGTGTGATGAAAACCGAACCCAGAGAACTTGTTAGTGATGTCCTGGACCACCTTCACGTTTCTCACAGCATTAAAGATACATTTGTGAGTGTCATAGAAAACTCCCACAGCCCAAACAGACAGTCATGCCTGTACTTCAGCGACTTCTCAGTCGTTAGTTTGAATCTCCATTGGTTTTTTGCGCAGACAGTAAAAAATGGCCTCTTTCTAAGTCTGTCTGTTATCATGACACCATTTCAACCAATCAGAAAGTAGTGATGCAGTCAGTGCGGCTGCAGCCCACTTATGGCAAAGCACCATAAGTAAATAACTCTGAGCTTTATAAGTTCTCAGGGTTCTCATTGTGGCCCTTTTGCAGCAACGACTGAAACCAAACGCCTCCTGTAGCTTCATATCACAAAACCATGAAGGACTTTTGGGCCACTCTTCTTCGTAGAACACCGTAGTTATTCAGGAACACCGGACGGCTTTTGAGCATGACCTGCTTATCTATGGTCCTGCCACAGTGTCTCAGTTGGGGTAAGGTCAGGGCTTTGACTCCAAAACCTTACATTTTGTTTCTTTTGAGCCATTAGACTGACTCGTCTGCTTCAGTTTTGCAGCATAACTCGACCGCACTTGAGCTTCAGATCAATGACATTCTGCAGCAGGAGTTTTCGGTATAGAACAGTATTCATGGTTTGGTCAGTTGTGGCAAGTCACCCAGGCACTTGTTCAGTAGAACACCCCTACAAAATCATGCTATCGCCACGCTTGACTGCTGGCATGATGGTCTTATTGTGGAAAGCTGTGTTAGCTTCATGCCAGATATTATGGCACCCCATTCTTCAAAAAGTCACACTTTCAACTCAACAGTCCACACAATGTTTGGGGCAACTGGTGGCCTAGTGGTTAGGGGTTGCCACTGTAATCAGAAGGTTGTGGGTTTGAATCCCAACACTGCTATTGTCATCACTGAGGTTCCCTTGAGAAAGGTACTGTCCCCACACACTGCTGCCCGGGCGCCACTCATTGGTGGCAGCCCCCTGCTTCACTTGGTAAATGCAGAGAAAAAAAATTCACGGTGTGGTGTGTTCACGTGTGACTATAAGGGGCCACTTTATTTTATTCCAAAAGGCCTGGGGGTCATGGTGGTACTTTTTGACGTCATGTTCCTCTGGCTTGGCGATTTTTCTTCGCCTTGCAACTCTCCCATGGATGCCCAGTCTCTTTGTCATCAAAAATGCCAACCTTATCTGGGGCGGGCGAGGCCTGCAGTTCCTTAGATGTTCGTCCTGGGTTCTTTAGTGACTTCCCATATTAGACATTTCTGCACTTTTTTGGTAGGCCGTTCCAAGTTTTCTCCCTTTAGAGATAATGGCTCTCACTGTGGTTCACTGGAATCCCAGAGTCTCAGATACGGCTTTGTAACCCCTACCAGGCCGATGCATTTCAATAACTTTCTTTCTTATCTGGCTTTTCTTTTTGATTTCTTTTGGTCTCAGCATAGCATACTGGTTTCTGAGACCTTTAGCCTTCCTCACTCCGCAACAAAAGTTGTGGTTAGATGCAGGTTTATTGAGTAACCCTCAACTTTAGTACTTTTTCAAATATTCTATTACTTACAGTTTCCCCGCAGTTAAAGAAATGATCATTTAAAAGGGTTTGTTTATTCAAGTTGTCTTATGTAGAATTTTAAATGCAACAAATATGCAGAAAATAAAATAAATCAGGATCTTCCTTGGGTTTTTGCCCGTTAAATAACCTGGAATAAAGAAGAACATCTTGTACATGGAGACAAGAATAGTGAACCTCACATACATGGTTCTTAAAGGAACCTTTAAAACATGTAGAACCCTTTGTTTTTTAGCAAAAAGAGTTCTATATGGTACTAAAAAGGGCGCTTTGACTTATAAGAAATATAGAACTTTTTCTGCTGAAACTTTAGCAAAAAGGGTTCCATACTTGTTTCAAGTCACCCTTTTTAGTACCACATGTTGAATGAATACTTATACCAAATTATCCCAATTTTGCACTGGATAACAATGCAACTAACAATGGATACTAACAAGTAATTTAAGGTCATCAAACTGTGTGTAAATAAGTGCAAAGTGGCCATTTGTCACATTTGAACACAGTGCGAACAGTGTGAAACTCTTCTCTGCATTTAATCCGTTCATCAAGTGAAGCAGGAACACAGCGCACGGGGAGCAGTGTGTGGGGACGGTACCGCACTCAAGGGAACCTCCGTGGAGCCACTGACAGTCCTGGGATTCGAACCCACGACCTTCCGATCACATGGACAGATGACCTGTTACAGGTGTTTTTAGAGAACACCTCCACTGCATTCAGTTCTGATTGTACGAAAGGACTAATCAACGATTGCTAATCAACCTCACAACAAAGAACAGCAGGAATACACTTTGCACACTCATTCAGGTTTAAACTGCTTCAGACTGGTCAACATCCAACCCAGGATAATCATCGGTTGAGTAGGTCTGTTAAAACACACTGACTCATACAGTGTGTAATGTATATAAAATATAGTACAAGGTATATATAAGAATACAGCATATTGTGTATATAAGAATACAGCATACATGAGAATGTAGTGTATCTAAAAATAAAGGATGTAGTGTATTTAAGAAAACAGTATATATTGCAGTAATAGCAGGAATACACAATGATTCAGGAGGGCTAAACTGCCTCAGACTGGTCAAAATCCAACCTGGGATAATCATCGGTTGAGTAGGTCTGTTATAACACATTGGCTTGCGTTCGCGCTGTGTAGTGTTTGAAACCCAAAGACCCTGACGAGCCTGTAAAAGCACATGAGCATGGCTCGCTGGGTTCTGTACTGGACGTTTGAGCACCTTATGTCTCCAAGCAGCCTTTTTTCCAGGAATACTTTTTTTCTGGAGGGATCGCGGCTTTCTCATGCTGGAATGTATTGTTCCTGTATATGAGCCCCAGGGGAGCGATGGAGGATTATGGGCATATTTCTATAAACAATGACAGCCCATGCTGGCTGCTAGGCCAGCTATATTTTGACCTCTTGTTTCATGGATGACGTGAGAGATTAATAAAAACCAGAGACACTCGACTGCGCAGGCCATTCAGAATTGTATTCAGGTGGTCTGTTGTGGCACTTGCGGTTTTAAGTGCTACGCTAACTCTCCCTATTCATTCCTGAACAATTAGCATTGTGTTACACTGTGATGTAACCCCAGGCAGAGTGAAACCCTACGCTGCGCCTGCAGTGAAATACGGCTTGCTCGAATGCTTCAAAAACAGCTACACTTGTCAGACATGGTCCTCCTTCACTTCCCCAGGTCGTAGCTGGGGCTCCAGGTCTCTAGCATGTTCACAGTGAGATGTGCAACAGGATGCAGTGCTGTTAGCAGAGGCACCCTCTGAAGATCTTCTGCATGGGCCCCTTCCTCACAGTGACTAAACAGAATGGCGTTTAGACACTCTGTCAGATCTGCAACAACTGCTTTAAAAAGCTGCACTATTCTCTTCCGCCTTCTTTTCAATATCTGCATTTCTATTGCACTTTCAACCTTCTTTTATTGATTTTCTATGTGTTTAATTTCTTCCTTTGTTTTATTTATTTTCTGTGACCACTTAATCCTTATCCAGAGCCTATCCAAGAGGTCTCACCCTGGGAGGGGCACCGCAAGGTGCAAGCACACACACACACACACACACACACACACACACACACACACACACACACACACACACACACACACACACACACACTTTATTTCACTGTATTTTTCACTTTATTTTTCTCTATTCCTGTAAAGCACACTGAATTACCTTTTGCGTATGACAATATGCTATATAAATACTCTTTATTTAGTTATCGCTCCATAATGCACTCTCTCCCTCTTGCATCTTGAGAATAAGAATATAAGCGGTATGGCTTCATCAGTATTTATTGATGAAGTCAAGTTAAGTTGATTTATATAGCACATTATCTTAGGCAAAGGTCGTTCAATGTGCTTTACAGGAATAGAATAAAAAATAGAATAAAATAAAATAAAATAATGGAAGAAATAAAAGGATACAAAAGAATACATAGAAAATCAATAAAAGAAGATTCAAAGTGCAATAAAAGTGCTGATATTTAAAAGACAGTCACATTTTCCTTGGTGCTCCTCAAAATCATTGCATCTTGAATAATTTGCAAAAAATTGTAGTAGAATGTGGTTTTGTTTAGAGAGCCATCCTTTCCAGCAGACAACTGCAGTGTTTATACTGTTAGCAGCTCATAAACAGGATCTCCTAAACAACAAAACTGTGTGACAAACTCTCTCCACTTTATGCTCTTCTTTTTTCCCCTTGTTTCTCTTTTTGAAAGCTTGATGTGTGTTTTTGTGGTGTTTTCATTTAAATTAAAAAAGGAAATTCTTGTACCCTCAAGGTTCTTCTTACAGACTGTGACCACTAACATTTACACAGAGGGGGCCCCAGGAATGCAGGATGCACTGCGGTTGGAACTGTATCTAAAAGAAGACTTTAGGATTTCCCGAAGTGTATAGTGTACATAAGAAAGTAGTGTATAGTGTACATAAGAAAGTAGTGTATAGTGAATATAAGAATGCAGTGTATAGTGTTTATAAGAATGCAGTGTACAGTGTACATGAGAAAGTA
Source organism: Bryconaethiops microstoma (assembly GCA_037577275.1). Taxonomy (NCBI): domain Eukaryota; kingdom Metazoa; phylum Chordata; class Actinopteri; order Characiformes; family Alestidae; genus Bryconaethiops; species Bryconaethiops microstoma. Next base: position 8,726,734 of record JBBJLS010000039.1, on the reverse strand, counting down.
GTGTATAGTGTATAGTGTATATAAGAAAGTTATGTATAGTGAGTATAAGAATGCAGTGTATAGTGTGTGTAAGAATGCAGTGTATAATGTATGTAAGAATGCAGTGTATGGTGTATATAAGAATGCAGTGTATAGTGTATATAAGAATGCAGTGTATAGTGTATGTAATAATGCAGTGTATAGTGTATGTTAGAATGCAGTGTATGGTGTATATAAGAATGCAGTGTATGGTGTATATAAGAATGTAGTGTATAGTGTATATAAGAATGCAGTGTATGGTGTATGTAAGAATGCAGTGTACGTTCTATATAAGAATGCAATGTATGGTGTACATAAGAATGCAGTGTATGATGTATATACGAATGCAGTGTATAGTGTATATAAGAATGCAGTGTATAGTATATATAATAATGCAGTGTATGGTGTACATAAGAATCCAGTGTATAGTCTATATAAGAATGCAGCATATAGTGTATGTAAGAATGCAGTGTGTAGTGTATATAAGAATGCAGTGTATATTGTGTGTAAGAATGCAGTGTGTGGTGTATATAAGAATGCAGTATATAAGAATGTTGTGTATTTAAAAACACAGTATATAGTGTATATAAGAAAACAGCATATATAAAAATATTGTCTACATAAGGATACAGTACATAGTATATATAAGAATATAGTATATATAAGAATACAGTTCATAGTGTATATAGGAAAACAGTGTATATAACAATACAGCGCACACTATATATAACAATACAGTACACAGTGTAAATAATGATACAGTGTATAGTATATATAATAAAAATACATTGTATTTAAAATTGTAGGGTAGGGTATACACTGTATATAAGAATACAGCACATAGTGTATATAAGAAAATAGAGTATATAAGAAAATGGTGCACAGTACATATAATAATACAGTACATAATGTAAATATGGATACAGTGTATAGTATATGTAATAATACAGTGTATTTAAAAGTGCAGGGTATAGTATATATAAGAATAGAGTCTGAATTAAGATATTTCATTGTTTTCCATGAGTTCTCTTGTCCGGGGCTCGTTAACCCTGCTGGGCTGAGTCACATGTTCTCCACAGTAGTTTAATGCTTGCAATAATAAGTCGACTTCCATAATCCTTCCATGGTGTTTGTTGTCTGTTTTGCTTAAGTAAATGATAGCGCTAAATGATCTTGAGGCAGCCATGAGGCAATTACAAGCTTAAGAAACGAATAAGTGCCCGAAGGGGAGATTTGGCCTGCTGTTCACGTGCAAGTTCACCACGGTGTTAATAGCTGCACTCCAAACAACACCAGGCTGCGGTGCCCTGAGTTATGGTACACACTGTTCAGAGAGTAGATTGATATAATTAAATTAGAAATGCCCGTTCAGCACTGTTGTAAAACCTCTCAAAACCGTGGGTGAGAATCTGTCACTGAGGACATATGGGCCCTGTATGGTCACTTGACCAGTTACAAAGAAAACACATGGCACTCAAGGGTTTAGGGTAATTCTCATGTTATTTGAGTGTTATCTCCTGCTATCTCCTGAGTGATCTTCTTGATTCAGGATGGTTCAAGGTTTGCTTCTTTGGAGCAATAAAGAGATAAAGAAGAGAAATTCTATGAGGCATCTGAGATGATTACTCATCGAACTTTTATTTTCTAAGATTTTGGTATGAAAATAGGTCTGAGAGTCTCTGACATCTTCTGAAATGTATATATGCTATTATCTGAAAGTTTATTTGAATATGTAAATGAGGCATTGTTTTTTTAACACATTTCTGCAAGAACGAGGCAAGACAAAGTGAGACAGAAGTCTGAAAGTTTGCTAGAAGGCAAATATGAACACATCTACTCACGGAACAAGTTTTCTTTTCTTATTTTATGTTTTTGTTTCATTTTCCACAAAGTAATATGAAGAATAATTTAGAGTAAAGCATAGTAATAAAAACATCAGAACTATAAAATGGTTTGTCCATGGAATTAATGGTATAAACAACTGGCTGAAATCCATCAACGAGGACAGTCATTCCACTAATGAACTTTTACCAAGAAACAAATAATAATTTGGAAGATATAATGATTGTGGTACCAGCTATATTTGAACCAAAACCAACTTGGTTATTGACAGAAATTCATAAGTAGACATTCATTTATTTATAGTTTTATTAGAAACACCTTTGAAACCTTTTATTCTCTCTCTAATTTAGTCTTGGCCAGTTTTATCCATTCGCTTGGAAACACCACTACGTCTTTGTAATGCAATGCAGAGGAGACCCTCAGGGCCCAACATAATGATTTCTGGGAAGTAAAATGTCTGTAGGTTCATTTTTATTCAATAGAATCTTGATTGTATTTAACCTGTGCGAGCACTGCATCGCTGATCATTTTATTACTGAGTTTCGGATTGAAACACTTCTTTCCATTCTTGAAATGGAAACAATTTAAGCAAATAATGAGTGTTTTCAAAGTTTATTCTTAGTTTTTGACAATGTTTTGATATTTATACCCAGAAATGAAACCCTAGCTCTAATAGTCATAGTTTCCCATTGACATGATATTATTGGATACATAGAGAAGAACACGAGCTGCTGGCTCTGCTACATTATCTACGAGACGGACCATTGCATTGATCCCTGAGACAAAGATTCTTGTTTCTTGATAGAAGTGTGAAAAAGGCCTTTTTTTAGCACACGGTGTGAACAGTGTGAAATTCTTCCTCTGTATTTAACCAATTCACCAAGTAAAGCAGCGGGCAGCCGGGAACACAGCACCCAGGGAACAGTGTGTGGGGACGCTACCTTACTCAGGGTACCTCAGAGCTGCTCAGCAGTCTTGGGAATTGAACCCATGACTTCCTGATCTCAGGGCGAATGCCCTGACCACTAGGCCACCAGCTGGAAGTGCCTCGTTCTGCCACTCTTCCAGTCCAAGCTCGGCCCTCGTGCCTTCTACCTCATAAACAGGAGCATAGAACAGGATGAACACTACATCCCTATTCTTCTATTTTACTGCCGTGCAAACAATTAGCATGGCGAGGTGTGGCGGCCTCACAGCCTCGGTTTGACCTACAGTAACGGGCTCGACCCATCTGATACAGAAGAGGATACGCCGTGTACTTTTACGGGGACAAGGCACCTGGCATCTGTTCCAGTTCTGCTGGCTTGGTAGTTAAGATAATGAGCAGGTTCAGACCTCTCGGTTTCACGTTACGTGCTCCGTGCACATTCTACACACCCCTCACGGCGCTCACCAGAAGTCATGAGTCACAATCGGAACACTCTGCAAAGCGGCGCATGCCAAACCTGATTCTCTGCAGTGCCAGCGCTTGATTTATTGCTGCTGCTTTGCTTTGCATGTTTTGCAAGATGGAACCGTACCATGTTCCCACATACTGCTCAGATTCGCGTCGCCTTGTTAACATTTCTGGCCTTCCATCACGCTGATTGCTGAGGTGACGCGACGATAAAGTAGGTCAGTGTGTGACTGGCATAGAACAAGAAGTCAGCTCTTATTCGAGCCACAAATAAGATGAAATCAATAAGGTTTTCAGGAAAAAACATCCAAATATTCAGATCTTCAGGTTCTCACGTAGCTGAGGGGCCGTCCGGTGCCTCGAGGGCCCTAATACACAAATAAGACAAGGCACTGCAGCTACACCTACAAATAGCTCAGATCAGTCCACATGAGAAAAGTGGCTACTTTTGTTACGCATGAACACACCACAGCGTGAAATTCTTTCTCTACATTTAACCCATTCAACAAGTTTACACTTACGTACACTCATGCACAGGCACTTTAAAAGTCACACGTAAGCCTTAAAACCCAAAAATGCTATTTATACCTGGTGACACTGTTATACTGTGTGTACTGGTTCTATTGTTCATACTGTTTACACTGCTTGCACAATCCTTAGAACGCGCAAAAAAGAATCTGTACTTAAGCTGTTTGGTCATACTGTTATACTGTTATACTGTGTATAATATTATTTATTTATACTAGCTATACGCACATTTCTTCAACTGTTGCACATTTTTGTCTTGTTTATATTTATATACAATGCACAGTGAGCTGTCCACGCACTGAGGACAGATAAAATCTCAGACTTACCTTACTTTATACTTCTTATTCGGACTGTTTTGTTTGTTTCACAATGTCTTGTGTCTGTTACAATATATGTACATTGTGGAGCCTGAGCTTGGCCATTTCGTCTCTCTGTAAACTTGTATATGGTTGAGATGACAATAAAGTTCACTTTGATTTTGACTTGAAGTGAAGCAGGGGGCTGCGTCCAATGAGGGGCCCCCAGGGAGTAGTGTGTGGTACCTCAGGGGTACCTCAATGACGACACTAGCAGTCTTGGGATTCGAACCCACAACCTTCCAAATGAAGCCACAACTCCCTAACCACCAGGACACCAGTGTGATGATGAGTGTGTTGGTGTGTGCTATCCTGTCCAGTTAAATTCTACAAATTCCAAGCGGTCCAGTGAGGTCAGTGTTTTCTCACGAGGCTGTTGTGCCCTTCACCACTATTCTTTCCACTCCGACAACACGTGTTCTTCTAAACTGGTGTCTTGCTTCAGACATTGTTATGACTCAGGTGTCAGTGTCAATAACTCACTACTTTTCAATCATTTTCATTCTTTCATGAAACCATTATATCTCACAAAAGACTGTCACACCACCAGGGAAGGTGTGAAGCTGTGTCTCTGCAAACAGATTTCTATCAGCAGGCTGTGAAAGCGCGCTGCTAATGGGGGTCATTAGTTATGTTCAATCACCAGGCCTGACGTCTGCAGATTAGTATTCCTGGGTTCGCTCTGTTATTTCACAATTTAACTTAAAGGGCTATAAATTATAACTGCAGTCTTTCAATTTCTTCCTTTTTTTTTTGCTTTCATGCCAGACGGTGGATGCGAGTCATTATGTTGTTTTGCCACGTCTGCATCAGTGAGGGGATTAGTGGAAATATGAGAAAGTAACCTGCTGTGAGTTGCATCACCATTATGTCTGCAAGGCCTACAGGAGCCTAACTGAGAGCTGTTGTGAGAACAGGTTGCCATTGTGAGTGGCTTGTAAAGCTAAATAATAGTTCTGCTCCCAGATTTCAGTAATACACCGTCACTCTCGGAATAAAACCTTGTATCTCCTTTACAGTGGAGGGAAAAACACTGACACTTATAATGGAAGTATATATATTTTAATTAATGTTGGGCCATTTCTTCTGGCCAATTTCTATCAATAGATCCGTCAATAGATCAGCAGCTGTTTTCAGATTATATAAAAAAAATAATATAAATGACCAAAAAATTGTTTGTTTGGGGAATGCTGGAAGTGGAGAAATAATTATTTACCATATTATTACCAATACATAATAAACCCCATGTATGTGTGTGTTTGTGTGTATACAGTTATGGAAAAAAATAAGAGACCACTTTTTCTATTTTTTTCTGTTCCTTATACCTTAACAATTATACCTTAACATTTCAAAGGTATAATAATTTTTTTATGTGTATTATTTTAAAAATTTCTCCAAACATTTTTTTGTTTGGAATTACAAAAGCAATAAGCAGAAAAAAATGATGCGCTCTCTTCTCTTTTTCCACGGCTGTATGTCTATATACACAGGTACCCACACATATACATATGTATATATAAGCTAAGAGAAGTTTTTGGGTTTGTAGGTCAACCCTATTTTTCTGTTGTTTTCTTTCAAAGTCAGGACATTTAAATGAAAATGAACACACACACACACACACACACACACACACACACACACATACACATACACACACACACACACACACACACACACACA
>JBBJLS010000039.1:8699691-8715070 GCA_037577275.1 Bryconaethiops microstoma | reverse complement strand
TTGTGAGCCAGGCCTTCTCATCCAACATCAGTGTCTGACCTCATAAATGCTCTACATAATGAATGGGCACAAATTCCACAGAAACTCCTAAATCTTGTGGAAGCTGTTATAGCTCCAAAGGGGAACCAACTCCATATTAAAGTATATTTATCTGAATGCAAGTCACAGACGGTGTAATGGTCAGGCGTCCCAATACTTTTGTCCACTATAGTGTATGCGCTGCAGTGGGACGTTGGGGTACGCCGCGCATGCGCTGACGAAGCCAGCAGCACCATTTTGTGGCGTGTGTGGTGAGAGTCGGGTGGTCGTGGTCGTTGTGTATTTTCTGATCGTTTCTAGACTTCTGACTTCAGCAATCTGCATTCTCTAAGTCGGAGCCATGTCTGAGAACGCGTGTGTTGCAGACCCGGGGGTCTCGGAGGTGTCTGAGGGCGCGGGGGTCCGCAGGCTGTCCGAGCTGCGGGTGATCGACCTGAGGGCCGAGCTGAAGAAGCGCAACCTCGACATCAGCGGCAACAAGAGCCTACTATCCGAGAGACTCAAAAAGGTCACTCTTATTAAATACGGCGGCATTTTGTGAATTTGATGCTCCCACAGTGTTTACAGAGTGACTAATCTTAATAAAGAGGCAGTTATTTAACAGCAAGGCCAAGCTAAGATAAAATAAGCTAAGCTAAATGCTAGCGTAGTTTTTTTGGCCCATTTCTGCATTTTCGTTTGTTTTAGAGCACATTTGGCGGCTTTAGAGATTTAGGAACTAAAATGCCACAAATGTGGCTTAAACCTTGAAGCATTTCTATTTTTATCCTTCTATAACGGTAAATACTCTCATTGCACACTCTTAAGGCCTTTATTAGTCCCAGAAGCAGCAGGACCTCCCTCACGTTTAGCTTCACCAGCGAAAATATTCATTCTTTGAGGTGCACGTGTAATTTTGAATGTAAGTGTGGAATAGTAGTTGTCCATGTCATTAACTAGTCATTGTAAGTCAGTTTTACAGTAAACATATAGGAAAGTTTGAGATCTTACCCATTGCTATTAAGCTCTTATAACCAAGTTATTTTTGAAGCTTTGCTTCACTTCAAACCATTTCTGCATTTTTTCTGCAGGCCATCGAAGAGGAAGGAGGCAATCCTGATGAAATAGTGGTTCAGCTTGAAATAACACCTAAGAAAACGCCTAGAAGAGCTCCTAAAGGTAAATTTGAATCAAATGCAGTGATGAAAAATGATTGAGTTGCAGCTGTAAGTGTTTTTGGTGTGCAAAATTGCCTTTTTATATCAAAATGCCTTTTCACTAGGCAAGAGACCAGATAACGATGAAGCGGAGGACTGCACATTGGAAGAGGATTCTGTCGATGGCCAGGTGCATTGTAGCGGTCAGACTCTTAATAAAACAGAACAATGCAGCAGTAATGTAAGTTGCAGTCTCATGCAAGTTTGGGAGCAGTTATGACGATGAAACCAATGCCATTTTTATCCTCAACCAGGACGATCCTGATGCACATGCAGAGAATCTTCAGGAGATGGACATTATGGACATGAATGTTCTGGATGAAGCTGATATCGATAACGGCGTGGCTGCTGATGGTGATGAATATGAAGAGAATTGGACATCAAGTCAAGAGGAAGACAATGAAAATGATGAAATTGCAGATGCTGCAGCCCTTGAGTCGCCAGGGAAACCGGAAGCCGATGAGGTTTGTACTTATAAGTTCCTGTTTAAGGTTTTGCCGTTTCCTATTATTTTGCCTATAATAAGAGTGGGCAATATTATGTTTGTATTTATTCTAGTCGTGACAAATTGACATCACAACGGTGATGGATAATGTTTGGTTCATCCCGTATTTTGGTTGAAATTATTCTGTCATAACCATCATGCTACAAATAAGTGCAAATAAACAATGTCCAGACAGTCCTAACATGCCTGTTTAGCTGAAGTGTCAAGACAGAATAAAACCTAGCAAGATTATAACATGCTTGAAAGCTGAGAGTTTTCAGCTTCTTGGCTAATACCGAAAGACTTGCAATGCAATCTTTTAGCCGGATCTACAGAACGTAGGTGTACGTAGAAGTGTACGCGTAAGGGTGCACATATGCGACAAATGGCTTGAGAAATTTACACGTAAAACATTCAGTGCAATTTTTGCCAGTCTCTGAAAAGCCTTATTAGATTTAGAGAACAATATTGACCTCTGTTTGTACATTGTTCAGTTTTTGCTGCTTGCACAATGCAAACTTTTTGAATCCTGTTGACACTAGTGGTTTGTCCCAAATTTTTTAATTTTAATAAATTTGAAAAACTACATATTGTGATGCATATTGAATATCATGAAAAAGTCTGAAGTATTATGTTTTTGCCTCTGAGTGCTGATCCTTTTGATGTATTTCAGGAAATGGAAACTAAATATTTCATCTCAGAAGAGAAGATGAAACTGGATTCTCAGGTGTTTAAGGAGGTAGCTGCTTTGTATAATTACTTTAAATGTTTGTTTAAGTGCTGTCATTTGTTGTGATTTATTTGGCTTATGAATGTTATGAGTGCAGCACCAATATATCTTTCTTATTTTGCAGGAGCATGACCAGGAGGAGGACTCTGAAGGCATGAAGAGAGAAATAGGTACTGTATGGAGGAGTTTAAAAAAACCAACAAAAAAAAACAGTTGATTGAGGGCCAATATTTAAGCTCGAATAGTAGTTAAGAAATACTTAGTGAAGAAGAGACTGGAAACCCAGAGATTGTTACTGGCTCTGTGTCTAAGTATTACCATCTGAATTCTTCTGATAGCACAGTTTGTACAGAAAAATATTTTGGCATGGTTGCGAATTTTTTGCTCTAAAAACTTATGCCCAGAGCCAGTAATAAGCGGCTAAAAGTTCTAGGCAGTTCTTGCAGGTGCAGTTCAGTGTTTCTAGGTTGCCTAAAGAAGACTTCAGAAGAGAAGATGAAGAAACGGATCATGTTGAAGCACAATCACTTTTAGGACTCAATGTTTGTTTATTGGAGATCACTAATGGATTTGATTCAAAAGAAAAAAAGATTTCCTTAAAAGACAGCACAAAAGCCCTCTTCTCAATCATGGACACTTGAACCGCAAAACGCATCAGCGATGGACACTTTGGACCTGTGTGCTGGTCTTGTGACTTTCTTCACATTGTCTCAGCTTGGCATCAGGTGAACTGACAAAGGTTCAACTTTAGTCAAAAACGGGTTGCTTGCTCTTTGGTTTTTCCAGTCTCTTTTATAGGGTAACTGCAAATGCCTGTCTTATGTGAAGCAGTGGGTCACGTCCTAGTCCAGTTCCAGGATAAACAATGTAATGTCTCAGAAGTAATTAAACTCTGTGCCATTCTATTCCTGTTACATTCGTAGAAAGTGAGAAAGTAGCCGGGTCTTGTATATCAGAGCTGCATAAAGAAGAGTCGTCTGAGGAGTGGAGCGAAGAGAAGAAAGCTTCGGTCTGGGATTCTCACAAAGAGGAAGACAATGTGTCCAACCTTAGTAAAGCTGAGGAGGCCAGCAATATGGAAGGACAGTCTTCAGCTTGGGAAGGAGACTTTGACTCAGCAAAGCGAAGCGAAGTCGAAACGCCGTGTGAGGAGCAACAAGGTGTTTGGGACAATTCGACGGATGCCGAGAGCACATCTGCTCAGGCGGCTAGCGCAAACGAAACGGGCTTGCACGAAATCGCAAATGCAGCCGATTCGGAAACTGCGTCAAAGGCAGAGGGGTCTGAGGGAGACAGGAAGACTGAAGAGAGCGCTGCAGAATCTTCAGAAGTGAAAGAGTCCTCTGTAGAGGGTGATGATCAGAAAAAGAGGTTTGTTGTTTTCTGTCTACTAGAACAATGGCTGTTACAATCTGTTACATTGGCTCCTTTGTTAACAAGTTTGGGTGCTCTTGGGAGGTGTAATGGACTGCGCATTTCGTCCCTCATTTTTTTCTTTTCATCCCCATTTCCCTTCTCCCTTCGTTAACTACTTTAACCGTTTGGTTGCCATCTAAGATGCCCTAGCGGCATGTATAGAGATATTTGGCTTCAAATGACTTCAAGTCGTAGAATCAGCATTAAGTGTTGTTTGTCCACTGCCTGAGGCTGCAGCCTCCCCAGGTGGGTATGTTAATCAAGCTCCAGTGTCTCCATGTGTGAATTTTTAAAGCACTCTAAACTATTATTTTTTCCTTTTCCTCTAGCGGTGATGAAAAATCAGGTAAAACTGACTCAAAAGATGACAAAGGTAACTATGGCAGAATTATTGTTCTTGCTTTTTGACAGTGACCCATATTTCCGTTTAAAAATTTTAAACAAATTTGATCAGTCGGTACAATTATTGATTCGTGTTAGTATGTTCATGATTTAAAACTCAGATATTTTACTCAGATATTTTTCTTCAGTATGTCGAGGACAGCTTCAGTTTTGTGCCAGACGGGCAAAAAAAAACCAAAGCCTTATTATAATGCAAGAATCCTAAAATTGTTTCTTATGGAGCTTGTGGCTTGTTCACTTAATTTGATGTTCCTAGTTACTGTAGTGCCCCCGACTCAGTCTGCAGAGCTTTAGCTATAAGTATGGAATTTATAACATTTTTCACACCAGTGTCTGCATTCTTAAGTTGCACTGGCAAAAAGAAAAATGATACCTTTATCGTAACACAAATGTCAGTGCATTAAAAAAATAACATTCACTTTTCTTTTTGTAAATCGTGAAAACACCTCACAAACACAAAACATTAAGAATGATTTATGGCTGTAATTTTATTCGCTTAGCCACACGCCAGCATGAGCCACTTTCCTCTAGGCTCCCAGTTCTCCATGTGTCTAAGTTTCAGGTCACAGAGCTCAAAAGCATACACTTAAGATGGAAAATAATATTTTCTACTCATCAATTTCAAGTGACCCAACCTTATTTTTTTAGTAAGATCAAAAAAAGAAGTGGTTTTGTTTACAATATTCTTGAGGGGAAAAAAGCACTCGACAACAGAATATGAAATATGTGTCATCTGAAAAGGTACAAAATATATCCCTATGGTCTGAACAGGTAGTGCTGCAGCTAGTGGAAGAAACCTTTGGGTTAGTGGCCTTTCCTCAACCACCAGAGCGACTGATCTGAAGAATTTGTTCAGCAAGTATGGCAAGGTTGGTGTGCTGTAGAGAAATGCTTGGAAAATGTAGTAGACGTTCTCTATTAATGTAAAGGTGTTCTAATGTTTTCAAAATGTATAAAAAGTAGCATACAGTAAACCCCCACTTTAACGCGGATCAGCAGTCTCGGTTTCAGTCCATCACGGATTCTTTCTGAGAACTGAACTAATAATTGTTGGCTGAAACCCCCGCACTAACGCAGAAAATGCAGATATCCTCCGGGGTTTTTTTGGGTTTGTTTTTAAAAAAAAAACAAACTTTTGTAACGTCTAGGCCTCGTCCGCCACGCCCCCTCGTTTTCATGCTGGTTTGCTAAGCATCCGCCCAAACATAAACACCCCAGCATGAGGACGAGTGGCGTGGCAGACGAGGCCCGGACGTGGGTGGTATAATTAGCATATAATAATCATATATAAAGCGTTTTTGAAGAAACAGTGGTAGCTGACTGACACTGATCATTTTAGCTATGCCACAGTGTGAGTCTGTCTGACTTCACACTGAAAATATTGAAACAGTTACTTGATTGGGGCCTGCGGTTTAATTAAAACCACATGCAAGTCTATTGCAAATCTAATATTACTCATAATTCAAAGAGTTGATGTGACTGAAAAAACTGAAAGCAGATCTGAAATCAGCATGAAAAATTGGTTTAGAAAAGTGTGTTGTGGTTTCTGATGAGAACAAAAAATGTTTTTTTATTGACCTGTTATTTTTCATGCATTTTAGTGCTAAATTAAGAAAAATATCATTTACTAATTTTGTAACATAAATATTAATGTAAATTCAGCTACATTTCCATATTTAAAAAAACTAATTTTTTTTGGTACTGTCCAGAGAACACAAAGAGCGCGTCCTGGGATGGTGAAATACCAGGTTTGAAAGTAGCCAGTCGGAGCGTGTTTTTTTTTTTTTTTTTTTCCTTACTGCTGATTGGCTGTTCTCGTGTGAGATGCATCACCGGGTTCTCGTGTTTTTCGTTTTGTTGTTCTTAAAGCCCTGTATTTTTATTACTGTAAATTAAATACATTTTTTACTGTGTTTACCTTCTCATACCAAAGAAAGCGTGCGTGCGTGATTTACAGTACAGTCTATACAGGGGTAATATCAGTATTTTACATTCTAGCACTGCGGGAGTTCAGTGTAAGCTGTACAGTACGAATACATTTTCTTTAAGGGTAGTGTGTTAAGCTGAATTTCTTTAAGGGTAGTGTATTAAAATGAAATTAAAGTGTTTTGGGAGTATATTTTGGGGCATATTTAGGGTTTACACTACAAAAATAGACTTTTTTAGGCCTTGTGGTTTTTCACTATATGCGAGTGTTCTTACTTGTATATCTTCTTTTTTTTTTTCAATAATAGCCTTATTTAAAAAATCTGTGCGTGCATGCGTGTGCGCTTATTTTGTTGATCTATGTGTAGGTTGTTGGTGCTAAAGTGGTAACGAACGCCCGCAGCCCGGGGGCTCGATGCTATGGCTTTGTTACTATGTGTACTACAGAGGAGGCTACAGAGTGCATCAACCACCTGCACCGAACTGAGCTGCATGGCCGGATGATCTCTATCGAAAGGGCAAGTGGATACTTTGGACATCGTTGTTGCTTTGAGCTGCTAGGATGGCCGTGTTACAGTGCATTAATTACACATATTGACACCCTGGTGGTGTTCCTTTCAGGCCAAGAACGAGCCAGCTGGGAAAAAACCTGCAGACAAGGGCGATGCCAAAAAGTCGGCCAGTGACAGGAGACACTCATCCGAGTCCAAGACTGATAAGTAAGCAAATCAAATGTGTAACTTTAAAATTAATTGTAAATCTTTGAACAGGGACAGTGCTGCATTGGCTTCTTTAATGAACTCAGAACCTGATCACAATTTCTCATCTTGCCCAGATCTGACAACAAAGATGATAAAACTGAAGACTCTGATAAAGGTGAGTGATGTTAAAGTGGTGATTCTTTTACGCTGTCTTATTCAGTCAGTGTTTGCACAGTGAGTCTTACTGTCAGAGTGTTTATTGGGTGGTTTTGTCATACAGCCCGTGGGGAGAGAACTGTTGTAATGGACAAATCTAAAGGGGAGCCAGTCATCAGTGTCAAAACCAAGAGCAAGGAGCGTGTAAGTGACTCATCAGTCAGTTCTTTTGTTGTGACTATTTTTTCTTAGGTACATTTTTGTCCCCTGCTCTGATACACCTGACTGACTGCAACTGGTGTGTTAAGTAAGGATTGTGAGAGCAGAAAATACTCTGGGGATTCCCAGCCCTTATGCAGTACCCTGTACTGTTATTTTAACCACAATCTACTGCATTAAGGACATCTAAATCAGTAATGTAATCTTGTTCATGTGTAGTAGGAGCAGGTTTATTTACCTCTTATTCTGTGTGATCGTCCTGAGAGTCTCATGACTTACTTATTTTGTTTGTTTCATTAGAGCACAAAGAGCCGTGATCGCAGGTCCTCCAGCAAAGACAGAAAGGACATTCTGTCGTTTGACCAGATCAAAGAACAGAGGGAGCGCGAGAGACAGAGGCAGCGTGAGCGAGAAATCCGTGAGGTGGAGAGACGCAGGCACTCTGGGTATACACACACACACACACACACACACACACACACACACACACACTGCATAAGCCCTGAAAAGCCACCAAGCTGCAAATCCACTTCCATAGCCATTTCAGCAGTGAAATATCATGCAATATTTTTTTAATTATTTAATTTTTTTATTCACTATACGGTCACTTGTAATAGGGCTGGATATATTTAATGTTAAATCTAGGTATTTAAAATGGACCTAAATTAGGCTTAGAACTCAGTTAAACACGTTTGAAGAAAATAGTAGAATGTTAAGGAGAAAGACAAGCATCCTAGATTTCAAGAATACAAAACGCTTTAATGCAATTCTGAAATCCCATTTCTACTATTAGTGGAGAAGCAGCTGCACTGTGATGTCAGGAATAGAGAAGTGGTGGTTTGCTAGCTGCGTGAGTTTCTAACCCATTTGTTCTGACCCTTCAGTGACCGAGACAGTCGCAGCGAGCGTGAGCGCATTCGTCTGTTCCGTGAACGTGAGGAGCGAGAGAGGCTAATGCGCAAGCGCAACTGGCTGGAGGTGGAGAAGCAGCGCCTGGACGCCGATCGCATGGAGCGTGAGTTCCTCGAGCGCGAGCGCCTGCGAGTGGAGTATGAGCGACGCCGTGAGCAAGAAAGAATTCACCGTGAACGCGAGGAGCTGCGCAGGCAGCAAGAGCAGCTTCGCTATGAACAGGATCGGCGTCCACTCAAGAGGCCTTATGACATGGACGGCAGGTGATTTATTTAGAGAAGGATTTATGTTACATGATGCACAATTTGCATTATGTATAATTTGCTTGTTTCATCAATGGAAGTACCACTGATTAAACGTTTCCGTGTGTTAATCACAGGAAAGACGACTGGCAGGTTAAGAGGATGCCCGTGGATGACCGCTATGGGCGCTCAGACTTCGGACGCCAAGAACGTTACCAAGACTTTGACCACAGAGACCGCAACCGATACCAGGATGACATGATGATGGACAGGTAATTCATGTTTGACTTGAGTCACTTTGTGTGATGTTTTTAAAGGGGTGAGACCAGGAGTTGACTTTTATTAGATGCTTTTAGTGCATAATTATTGTAGCCTTCATCAACAATCAGTGATGTGCTCATTCTTGATGCTTTTAAATCTTCAGGAGGGATGGTGCTAGAGGAGGAATACCTGGAGACAGAGATAACCAGGTAGAGAGATTTTACTTTTAAATAATGTATCATATGATCACAAGCAACTTAGAGAATGGGCAGACTGTAGTTGTCATAGTGAGACACAGCCTAAACCTGGGCTTTTTCTAGCTTGACTGAAACATAATGAAAGATCATAGCAGTATGTCTACAATTAGTTAGAGCACTAATTTGTTAAATAAACCTCGACCAGTGTCTTAATCCTTGTTTCACTTTCCAGCACTTCTCAGATCGGGACAGGCACAGTAGAGACTCTCGGGATAACTGGGGTGGCGGAGCTGGCTATGACAAACGTCCTATGAATCCCACAAGACCAGTGTCTGGCAGGTAAAATAATATCCTGACTTAATAAATACTTTAAAAAGATAAAGTAGAAACCCACACATTTCACAACACACAATCGCCCTAAAACCTGTTCACACCTGCATACTGGCGCTACAGTTTTTTTTAGTGCATATCAGTACTGAATATTTGATATTGACAAACAGTTTTTCACTGTTTTGTGTGATCATTTATATGAAATCTTTTTTTTTTTTTTTTTTAATCAAGTTAACTTTCCTACCATAATATCATAAATGGTATTGAATGTTGATACATTTGTGTCCAAAGATGCATGTCACATCTTTGTTGATGCTGCCCTTTTTTAATGAGTCACTTAATTGTTGGCTCTGTCTGTGACAAAATAAATCATACTGTAAAAAGCCCATTATAAATACATCTTTCTTGCTGGTGCAGGGATGGCAGAGACTGGGAGCCTGGACGTAAGATGGACGGGGACAGACCCTGGCAAGGTATGCCCGCTCGCTTTCTTAAACTCTCCTGCTGGCAGAGCTAAATCAGTAAATGTTGTGACCTTTGCTGTCCTGCCTCTTACAGGTGCAGACCGGGGCATTCCAGGCCAGAGTCACATGGCTCGAGGAGGGATGGCAAAGTGAGAAACATCTTGATGGCTTTTGATTCTGATTTAAAATATTGTTTATTTTGTGCTGTTTTTTCATTTCCAAGTTCAGCCTCTTTTTCCCCTTAGGGTCTTAATATTTCTGGATAATGTTGAAAACGTAATTTAAGGGTAAAGCGCTTTAGCACTGGAGCCCTTTTCCCCTGTTTTAACACCAAATAAACTTGAGTTGAATCTGTTGTGTTTTGTGTTGAAAAAATCACAACTGTGTGAGACCCCAGCTCTCTAGGACTAAAGTTTGTAGCTTGTCACCCCTGATTGACGTTCTAATGCTGTTCCTTGTTGTTCCTCAGCCGGGGTGGATATATGCAGACTGGAACGTCGCAGTCCCTGTCTGGAGCCTTAAACCGACAGAACCAGATAATGCAGGGCAGCGGGCTTCAGGGAGCGGGAGCCTTCGGTCGGCGCTACTAACCCACGCTTCCTCCTTTATCTCCTGTTTTGTACCTAAATGTGAGCTCACAGCATGTATATAGCTTCTAAAGCTTTGTAAATTTGGACTTTTTAAACATTTTTTGGCTGTGTTAAGACAAACAGAATTATTACAATCTGCAGCATCTAAGGTTTTATGTTGTTTTTTTTTTTTTCTTTTCTTTCTTTCCCTCCATCCATTCCAAACATTCACTATTTTAGAATATTTTGTTGTCTGGTTGTTAGTCTCAGTAAATACTCAGGAATTCTTTACTCATCTGAAACTTGTGACGTATGCAGGCACTCCAGTGCTGTTTTTAAGGCAAGTCGCGATGGACAAGTTGCTTTGAGGTTATCGTTTTATCAGATTTGTTACAGTGTCAGTCTCTTTCTTTCTTCTGATAACGTCGGTCTGCAGAGTCCTGTCCAGTCGTCCCTTCACCCCTGTAGTAACTTCATTTGTGGTGTTTGGCCAGTGGACGGCGCTGTTGTGCTGCAGCGGACGCGTTTCTTGTCTCTGCTGTCTTGTTTAGGACAGCGACTCCAGTCACTGTAACATATTTCTCATGGTAACAGTATATAGGATGTCTTAAATTCAGCAGAGTGCATGCTCACCTTTTTGTGTATGCTTGATGGAGTGGACAAACTAAATAAAGTTTCATAAACGAAAGTCTGTATGAACCTTTGGCTGATGTGGTGATTTGCTGATTGGTTGTGTAGAAGATTTTCCTGCCTTTGAAGGTTTTATACTGCAGGAATTAAATGCCAAAGATGAAACGTGTATTTGCATGAGGTGCATTCTTAAAAGATAAATCCATCTATAACAAATGTTCTTTCTACTTTTAATGTGAGTTAGAGTTAGTTACTCAAATAATTTTAGGATTTCTTAATATGCTTTTTCTTTTAAGAATTGTAATTCGTAATAGCCGGTATGACCACGCAGTCCTGGCTCGGTTTTCAGTGCTTATTGCGTGACCTTGAGTCGAATGTTTTTATTCAGTGTCCTCTGGACTGACGCACATTGTGCAGGACAAATATAAAAGATGACCCCCCCCACCGCCTGCAAGAAAATGCAGCTGTAGGTGGGACTGCCATGCTTGTGGAAATTACTGGAATCGGTTTGCTTGAATCAAATTAACGTTAGCTTGACAGTTTTAGGGCTTTAACAGGATTTGGTTATAAGATGATGACCACATGACTGTAGTTTCTGTTCTGTGCCACAGGGGGCAGTGTGAGGCTGGAGTGCAGGCTATTGCCTTTTCTGACTGGCCCTTTTTGAGATTTTACCCAGTCAGTGAAGACACCAATAACCATATGAAACACATTTAAAAGGTCAATAAATATTCATAATATCCATCAATATATCCAGTATTATACAGGAACTCACCAACAAAAATACTGCTTAAGAAATTCTCCATATTTTAATACGTAGAGCTTTTCTACTGGTTGCTTCTGGAAGCTGCCCTTGTCTAAAGTGTCCATTTGTCATACGTGAACACACCACAGCACAAAATTGTTCTCTGTGTTTGCAGCCTGGTATGAATGTATCTTTCCTGGCTGCCCAGGGAGCAGCGTGTGGGGATGGTACCACAAGCAGTCCTGGGATTCAAACCTACGACCTTCTGATTGCAGGGGCAGCTCCCTAAACACTAGGGCACTAGCTGTCCCATCTTGAGTAGAATAGACTGACAGTGGCATACATACTAATGGCACTATCTGTTCTCAACTGGCATTTTGATGCAGTCTGAAAAATCCGGCACTTGCGTAAAGCATGCGATGATCTGACAGGAGCTTCTGATAAGGACGAGAAATGGCTCTCTTGAGAAGCTGCAGCTCTCCTTCAGGAAAGTTCAGGACAGTTGTGTAAGCTGGGAGACCAGGAGAAATGGACAAAAAGGCGTTTGGTCCTCATTGCTTAAAGCAGTTCAGTAAAAATCAGATGGGCACAGTTTTACCCCCCTTTGTCCCAAATGGATTATCATTCAAGAAATTTCAAGAAGTTAGCGCTTTATAAACTGCAGGCCTCAAGTCAACAAACAGCATGGTGGGTTCTTGGGGATCTCAAATAGACAAGTTCATGTGGTTTCTGCTCATATTACATTGTTATCTATAAACATGAGAATGTCACATGGCTAAAAACAGTAGTAGCAAACTCACCAATACTCTTATTTTCTGACAAGCAGTCCTAGAGTGGCAGGAAACAAAACCATGCTCTCGAGAGAGTGAGAGAGTATTTCATATTTTATATATGAATCATTTGACTAATATACACAGATGAGTGTCGATTACAGCAGTGTTTTTTATACTTTTCCTCATTAAATAAGATGTAATTCAGGTGGTCAGTAATCAATACCTCATGAAGCAGAATGAGGTGCTTGTGTAGGAATTTAACAGACACTGGCAGGGAATGGTCGTCATACTCAGAGATGCTGATTTTAAAATACGAACTACTGACTAAACTGTGGACTGAATTACATTTGAGCTCAATTAGCTTCATAGTTCAAGGGTGAAAGTGAAAAATTACATGAAGTCAAAGTCAATTTTGTCGTCATCTCAGCCATATACATGATTTTACAGAGTACAACCAGGCACATACAACACACACAAATGAATAAACTCAAGTATAAACTCTAAACTAGTGAATGTGCAGTTTAGTACAAAAGGTCTTTTTAACTTTAAGAAATGTGTCATGTTGCATCAAGAGTGGAAAACATGATTCAAATGCTAGAATGTAAAATGTAATAATGTGTGGATTATATGTGCAGATCAGCATCAGTTCTATATAAATATACATTCAATCTGCAAACTCATGACTTGGTTGATCAACTGCGATTGGAATGAGATGAATATTATGTACATGTTATACATTTCTTTAGGAAAGAGGATATTTTAGTTTGGCTCCGTTTGACCCGTCTGGAGAACAGATGACACTGGATGACTGAAGTGCTGCTTGACATTAAGGCCCCTAAATGCCCCAAAGTAACCTCTGCTGTGGTTTAGAGTGGAGGGGGGCTCTCTCATGATATCATATTCTCAGATCAGGCTGTTTGTCTTGGACCAATCAGAGCAAAGGAGGCGGAGCCAAGCTAGGATCTAATATTCTGATGACTACATGTTTTAATCTTTCACTATAGGTTAAAGGTCTTGGGGTCTGATCTTTTTTTAGGCGTTCAACAACACTTATGCACCTTAAGCTACATTTTTCCATATAAATAGCCATAATTATCCTTAAATGTACTTCCTTTTCTATTTTTGCCGTTCATTGTTTTCTACAACAGTACATGATCTGACATTTCCTGAAGAGAATTACTGTAACATATGCATATATTGCAAAACAACAACAATAACAGTTAAAAAAAAAAAAAAAACGAGACAGAAACGGGCAGTGTTTACTTTGACACATGTTCACATCTGGAACAATGTGGACACATATGGAAAGCGGAGTCCGGAGCACATCCAGCCCCTGGGAAATTCTCTTTCACCTGCAGGCCGTCGCTTTACTCCACGCTCGGTTCCTCAGAAGCTTCCTCAGGAAATCACAGGCCTGTAGAGTTTTGGGAAAAACCTTGAGAAGATCATGGTCAGCGGGCTCCGATTTGGTCTTTGGTGTGATTTTCTGGTGTTTTCAGGCAAGACAATCCAGACAAGAGTGACAAATTTGGTCCTGCCAACCATTTTTCAGAATTTTGCACAAATTCCTCTAAAACTGCATTTTCCAAAGTGCAGCAACTTTGGTGAAGACTTAGATCCACCACAGATGGCACAATAACACAGGTCAACAGGTCGAAACCATCAGAGATAAGTTTATGTGGGTTTTGTAGTGTTTTTCATGTTGATTTCAAATCTGTGTTTAGTTTTTCCCGCACGTACAGTTTTTGTGATGAAGCTGGTTATATATTGCATGATAGTGGTATAATTACCATATAATAATCATATACTAAGTGTTTTTGAAGAAACAGTGGAGTCTGACTGACACTGATCATTATATCTATTATATCCACAGTGTGAGTCTGTCTGACTTCACACTGAAAATATTGAAACAGTTGCTTGATTGGTGCCTGCGGTTTAATAAAAACCACATGCAGGTCTATTGCAAATCTAATATTACTCATAATTCAAAAATTTGATGCGCCCGAAAAAAACTGAAAGCAGATCTGAAATCAGCATGAAAAAATGGTTTAGAAAAGTGTGTCGTGGTTGCTGATGATTACAAAAAAAATTTTTTTGTTGACCTGTGCTATTAATGGATTTGGGGTGAAAAATAAAGTAAAAAATGTAGAAAATGGGTTAAACCAAAACAGTACACCAAAGTTACAAAAGTGATGAACGGTTGTGAAGTTCAGAGTTGTGAACTGCAGTGTGTGTTTCAAATCAGGTGAGACAGGACATGATGGTCCACCTGGACAGAGGGGCCGTGAAGGGCCAACAGGCCCCCGAGGTGAGCCCGGCCCTCCAGGAGTTGGAGAGAAAGGAGATAAAGGTAAAAACACTTTGCATTGCAACCCTTTTGAGCACCACTTTCTAAAACTACCACCTACTTGATTCTTTTGCTAAAACCTCACATTTTAGTCACGGAGTCTTACTTGGGTTAAACTGAGTTATTTGTTGGTCTTATATAACTTATATAACCAAGCTATTTCAAATTCAGAACCAGTACTAAAAAGATTCAAAAAGTGTTCTAATATGCAAAATTCTTGTTCTCCAGGATCAGCTGGAGATCCTGGAGCACTTGGACCTGCAGGACCACCTGGGCCTATGGGACCCAGAGGTATGACTGTTGGGTCTGAATGTGATGTTTGAAAATGCTTATGTAAATAAATCTTTGCTCATGTAACTTCTGTGTGTTTTCATGAAGAGACACAGATTGTAACATGTAGTGTGTCACATTAGGTGAGGTGGGTGCCCCAGGCATGGCAGGACTTCCAGGGGCTCCTGGTCCTCAGGGTTTCCGTGGAGACGCTGGTGATCCTGGACCAAAGGGTAAGTATGAATTTTGAACATAGCTTACGTAAAATATATATTGAACAATATGCAGTCATATGCAAAAGTGTGTATGTGCATATACACACACACACATATATATATATATATATATATATATATATATATATATATAT
>JBBJLS010000039.1:8679051-8699591 GCA_037577275.1 Bryconaethiops microstoma | reverse complement strand
AACGTGCCAGGTTTTTATTCGAGGCTGTGTAATTGTGTAATCATGTGCATGTGTGGTAATACAAACCTCTACCCAGTCTATGAAACGCCCAACCTCTTGTCCCACTTTCTGAGTGTTTTGTGCCGCCACGACATAGTGGTTCTGGGCTAAATTCAGCCAGTCCACCACAATCACGTTGGCGTCCTTCTCCCGGTCGTACAGCGCGGCTACCAGTTTGGCCACCCAGCTCTCGAACAGTCCGCTCACCTGGAAAGGGAAGGTTCAAAATGAGTCAAAGAGAGAGAATCAAGGGAGAAGACGGGTGACTTACAGTTCCAGGTGGGACACGTACCGTCCAGCCATGTATCACCAGGAAGGTTTTGGCAGTGCTTTTGAAATTGCAGTTGCCCAAGGTCTCCTCCTTGCCAGGCTCAATATAACACACATCATCATCTGGCATTGACGGCGTCCTCAGGGAGAACTTTGCCAGGACACTGCTGGCTGCCCTCTGGGGAAACAAGCTCTTCAAAGACTCCAGGAAATTATCTGAAGAATGAATAACACAATAAAACAGTACAATGAATGCTAAGGAAGTAGAGAGGCAGAAGCCAGTGAAAGTGCACTGGGGTTAAAACAGCTCAGCAGGATCTGACATGCAACACACTGCTTAAAACTGTCTGCTGGAGGAAATTATATCAATGAAACACCTGGATCTTGCTGAAACAGCTTAAATCAACCACGAAAATGAATCAGATCTGAATCACAGATGGAAGAAAAATGTTGGTGTTCAGGTTCAGAGGCTGGAGATTAAGCCAAACTCAGGATCTGCAGCAAAAACGTGATGCATGGAAGTGATTTAGCTTGTGTGAGGAACACATCTAGAGGTTCCTCACCCTCTCCAGACCCTGCTGTGAACTTACCTGGCAGTGAGGACAGTTCTCCCTCCTGAACAGTACTGCAGAGCACTCTGGACCCTAACACCAGCACCAAGAGACCTTTAAACAGCCACATGCTCATTTTTTGGTATTATTTAGTTGATTTCTCAAAAAAAAAAAAACTTTTAGAGAGACACAGCTGATCGAAAGAGAGTCAAAATGCTGGAAAGCTTCTCTGTCACACACGAAAGCGCAGCTCGCCTTATTTTGCTTTTTCTCGCACCCGTATTCCGTCAAGTCCCGCCTCCTACACTCTGATTGGTTAAGCTTATCATATCCCGCGTTCCGATTGGCTAATTCTATAACTTTTTGCGCTGTGATTGGCTACTTTAATTTCCTCCTGCGCTGGGATTGGCTAATAGCTCATACTAGAAGCAGCGTTAGTGGAGATTAAACCATTTGCTCTTTTTAAATTTAAATTTAGTAATAAATGAAATTTTTCGTTTTTAATCAAATCAGTAACCTGGCTGTAACACAATATTATTATCAAATGAGGAACGCTGCTTGGACAAAGAAGGAAAACCTGATTAAAAGAAAAAATACTTTACATTTATTTTTGATGCATCATTTTAGCTCTGATCTGAGGCCAATTTTGTGCTCACTCTTTTAATGGCCAAGGTCAGAAATTTGGAGGTGGAGCTTGTGGAAAAGTCAGGCTGCCCAGACATACCAGAGATGTTGTTGCAGTAATTTAAGCAAGTGTTTCCCAATCCTGTGCTTACGGTCCCTCCGTCCTGCACATTTTAGAGTTTTTCTGTTCGTTTGACTCTTGGTAATCATCTCACAGAGTTCAGTGCAGCTTGTTTGAGCAGGAAAACACTAAAATATGCTGCACGGGGGCCCTGCTCCATCACACTTGATCTACAGGGACCTGACTGGATCAAACTGATCCAGGCTAACACTGGTTCTCTTGAGTTTTTCTCTTTAATTAATCCTTTGACAGACGCTGCACAGTCGTCTTGGTGAATGTCTCCACTTTTAAAACGTTAAACAGGTGTGGAACTGAAATTCAGGGCTCCAGTCCACCGTTATGGACAATATAGTTTTACTTCGTTAAAGGATCAATATCATAGAAAACCAAAAATTCCCTTTTCTTACACCAGCCTGTTTCATTCTAAGGAATTTGAAAATCATAACAAATGAACGATCGCTGTTTTTGGTACATTAAAAGGTGAAGTAATGTTAAACGTTTGAAATGGTTAAATCCAGCCATTAGAATAAATCCCTTTAGTGTAGAATTGAACAAAAATGCACTATGATTACAGTCATAGTGGAGAAGCTCTTAGAGTTAATGACTTTTCTGGCCAATATTCAAACAATACTGTCCTTTAATGTTTATGAATGATTCAAATTTTACTGAATTTAAAGGCTGTATTAGGTTTCCATAGAGTTTAAGGACTTCATCACAACAAGTTTCTTTCTGTTCAAATGTTTCGTAAGAGGAGTTTCTCATCATGTATTTCCTCGAAAGGATGAAATAATCTCTCCAGAGGTTCTGCCTGGGTTTCGAAGAACATCTTGGAAAGAAAGCACTTGTTAAAAAGGGGGTCCTTGTGTGAACCTGTGATGTCATTCACCCTGGCGGTCTCAGCTGCAGCCCAAGTCATCAGGAGGGAGATAAATCGCACAGTTCAGACGGGCAGAGCAGCATGTTCTCTGGATACTGAAGCAGCTTCCCTTTGGGGTAACCTCTTAAATCCTAGTGACCCCTGAGGACAGAATTTAGCCCTAAGAAACCACTGCAAAAATGTTCAGTTTCTCAGGTTTTATCTTTTATAGGTGCAAGTACTGAACTGCTGACAATATTTCTCCTCAATTTCAAATAAAAATATTGTTCTTTAAAGCACCATTTTAAAGGAAATGACAAAACATCAAAATAAGAGAAATGATACAGCGTTTACAGAACTTGAATAATTCAAAGAAAACAAATCACTCTTAAACAAAATGGCAATAATTACCTTTGACAAACTTCTAGTAGGGTTTTACCATCCAACTGGTCTCATTGTGAGAGGAGAGTGTCGATTACATCAGTGTTTTTATGCTTTTCCTCATGAAATAAGATGTGATTCAGGTGATCAGTAATCAGTCCCTCATAAAGCAGAATGAGGTACTTGTGTAGAAATTTAACAGACACTGGCATGGAATTAGTTGTCATACTCATAGAGATGCTGATTTAAAAATAAAGAGGTCTCGTATTTTTTCCGGAGCTGTTAACAATAAAAACTCTATATGAATTACACTGTGCTATATACGCAAATACTGAGGTTTAAATACTATAGATAAAAAGCTTACAGTTAAGTGAATTACAAATAACACAAATGGTAGGTGGGACTTTATTACTGTAATAGAGATCAGTGGGAGATCAGTAATACTGACATGTGCTGGTTAAAGGTTTAAATGAGTGACAGGTCTGGATAACTGACCCGAGTCCAAGTGCATTACAGTAGAACCAGCCAGACAAACCATGGCCTTAAGACAATCCTTCATTTCCTCTGATCATGTTGTCCCCTTGAGTACAACAGAAATAGTTGTACGAATACTTTCCAGCACATGTGCTTTGTTTGGGCAGTGGACATACAGTCACCTGTCAAGATCACGTGTTCTCCATGAACGTGCCCATGGAAGCGGTCCAGCCTCCAGAGCCTCTGGAGTTTATACACGTTTCCACTGGTCTGGAGAGTGACCCAGCAGACATAGTGCAGTGAGAAGCTCAAGGGGAGGAAGAGGGCTGCAGTAAAGCTGCCTGAAGTGTGTAAAGTGACCATTCTGTCATAATTGAACACACCACAGCACACAGTGTGAACAGCATGAAATTCTTCCTCTGCATTAAACCCATTCAGCAAGTGAAGCAGCAGGCAGCCAGGAACACAGCGCCCGGGGAGCAGTGTGTGAGGACGGTACCTTACTCAAGGGAACCTCAGTGGTGCCACTAGTGTCTTGGGATTTGAACCCAAAATTTTTTGATCGCGGGGGCAACGCCCTGACCACTAGACCACCAGCAACTCACATCTTGGAGCAGTGGGGACCTGGTTCAGCAGTTCAGCCCAGCTGAAGTGGCCTGACTGGACAAATCTGGTTCTCATTGGGCAGCTGATGTCCTGGTGGCTAGGGAGTTGCTCCTGTGATCAGAATGTTGTGGGTTTGAATCCCAGGACTGCTAGAGGTACCCTTGAGTAAATTCAGATCTTTAACACTTGACATCAAGGCCAGGATTGGACTTGCACCTCCTTACTTATGTGGTGGAACAAACTCTCTTTTCCAATCAGATCTGAGAGTCCCTTGCTGTCTTCAAGCGTTGTCTGAAGACCAAACCTCTTCAAGGAGCACCTTAGTGACTAACTAGGCCTCTTGTTATTGCGCACTTACCCTCTTAACTCCACGCTTCCCTTGACTTTTCTTTGACAGGTTCTGTTAAGGTGTGTATCGTAGCTGGCAGTAACTGGAATAGAGGACGTTGATTATTTAAGTTGAGCTTTTCAGGTATGAAGAACAGATGTGGACTTGAGCACTGATGTGCATCACTCTGTGTAGGAGCGTCTGCTAAATGCAATAAATGTAAATGTACCATCCGCACACACTGTTCCCCAGCTGCTGCATCGCTGGCTACCCACCGCTTCGCTTGGTGAATGGGTTAAATCCAGAGAAATAATGTCACATTGTGTGACTATAAGGGGCCACTTTAGTTTACTTCTTTTAAATAACTCCTTTAGGAGTCACTCCATGGCCGTTCTGATGAATGTCATTATGGTCCCATTTTAAAGAGGTAAAACAGGTGTGGAATTGGCTCCAAACAACAATTATGGAAACAAAAATATCTTGAATATTTTGAGCGGTAAAGGGCCAATATAATGGAAAACCATTTTTCTGTTTTTTGAAAACATTCTGTTTGAATCTAAAGAATAACTTTAAAATTATTTAACAATTGATTACAGGCGTTTTTTGTACATTAAATTCAACCATTAGAGGAAGTCACTTTAGTGTAGAATACAATGAATGTGTATAGGAATTACTGTTATAGGGTCCACTGTACATAAAAAGGCCCAAACCATACCATTTAAAGGCTGTAAAATTGCATCGAGTTTAAGGGTTTTTTACTATTAGTACAGAAATGTGAGTTATTCCTCAGCATGTATTTGCCTAAAGGGATGAAATAATCTCTAAAGAGGTTAAGCTGCTAGAAAGTTACTTTCTGTTCTATGAAAACAGTGGCCTAATGATCGACTGGGTCGTAGATTTGATGAAACACCCCTTTTTTATTTGGTAGGACAGTTGTAAATATGGCAAACTGGCATTGGCTAACAGACAAAAAAAACACTCGTCTAACTCCAGTTGTGTCTTAATTTATGTAATATTAAATTGTACAATTAAGGTTCAGGTGTTCACCCACATGTATAAAAATATTCATTGTGTTTTTGTGTTTTCTGTGTACTTCTTCCCTCCTGAAAATGAACAGAGTTTCTATTCTTTTTCATTGGACCGAGTATAGTGTCGCTTGGGGCCCCTAAACTCTCTTAGCAGTGGCCCTGCTCCGTCACACTTGAATTAGTTTTAAACTGGCACAGATCAGGGTGGGATGCAATCCCACCTCCATGAGCTTAAACAAAGTGTGTTCGTTTCCAGAGCCAGTTTCCTCTTTTCCTCGAAGAAGAAAATTCCGAGCTTGAAAAACAGGTTCAGTGGAAGCAACACGTCCATCATGATTACGCCCAGTACATTCAAGCCGTTTGATTGGTCGAGCTGGTTTTGGGGTGGAAGACCTCTTGTTTGTATGCAGACCTGCATCAAGTTGTGTGTAAAAAAATAAGAAGCAAGTAGTCCTAGGAGGAGCTTTACTTTCAAGCCAAACGTCGAGGCCTTGCCAGGACCTGAGACTTCTCCAAAAATCCTCCTTCACAGGCCTTCCAAGAACTCCATTTAGGACTGACCTCACTGAGAGACACCAGGGTGTTTACTCCAAGATCTACCTCCTACTCTTATTATTGTGGTGAAAGAATGTGACTCAGAGGAATGGGGAACATCAATAATAAATGTCACGTGTTTAAGTGCATTAGGTACCGAACTGGTAATGCATTACATGGTACATGCATTCATTTATGTAAAAAAATCTCAAAAGAAATGACATTGTTTACACATTGGTGATATGTATCATACTCTTGTTTATTAAAATATCATTTTTCATACAGTGCATTAATATGACGACCCACAGGGTAATTAGATCATTCCCCCAAGCAGTCTGCATCATTCATATTCATTTGTTTATAAAAAATAAGGAGGATATGCATAACTCACACAGAAAAAGACAGAGAGAAACAGAAACATGGCATCGTACTAGCCCAATGTACAAATATATACATTCAATAAATAGTCTTGTATTTAAGGCCATTATGTGGGGCAATCCACTTCTTTAAGGGTTCGGTGGCCTTGCTAGTGTCTGGTCGTTGCTTAGACTTGCTACTTTGGCTACAGTAGAGGGAAAATACTTTTGGGGATTGTCGCCGCTGAGCATTCGATTTTTCACATTCATGGAGATTCCCTAGAAGGTTATTTATGATCTTTTTTGGGGATCTTATCTGACACAGGAGAACAGCAATGCTGAAAACGCATAAACTTCTCACAGTTTACCCATTAAAGCCACAATTTCAAAACAAAAGCCTGGGCACCCAAACACCTAAAAGTACTGAATTGGGAATTATTTCTCCATTATATCAATGCACAGCTCAGGAGCCAATCACAGGGCTAGCCACAAGTCAACGGGTCCTTTGCAAAATCAATCAAAACCTCTGCTACTTTGTTCACAGTGTCTGAAGAATGAGGCATCTGATATGAGATTCAGTTGGAAAATAACCTGCGTCTGATGTAAACAAACTGGCTTCACTAGTCTCGGATTGTGGCTTAAAAAACGAGGACTTAATCAAAGGGGTCAGCATCTATAAAGTGACCAGTGCCAAACACAATACCCAAACACAGACAGAAAGGTAGTAGACAGTTCAAGATATATAAAATATTTATCTAATATTTACAAAAATAATTTCCATAGATTCAGCCGATATATAGATGGTCCCGTAATTTGGTAGCGGTCAACATCCTGTGTGACGTTCTAATACTGCGGTAAAGACCATACCGACATATTCCTGTAGGTAGAACAGAGTCAGACTGTGTCTGTGTAAGCAGGATTTAGTGGAAGGTGAAAACTATTTCACAGTATAAATAAAGAAACATCTAATGGTATCTTAGTGTTTCCCTTTCTGAGTTGAGTTTAACCCCTTAAACGCCACAGAACTGAGGGTAGTTTCCAGCGTCAGTTTATAACGCTCATCATTCCATGACCCACAGATTGCTTTCAGAGCAGTTATGAACAATTTATAAATGTTTTCTCAATGAAACGTCATAATGGGAAAAAAAATTGCATAATTAAAACACTGGCATGTCTCCAAATTCTTTCAGAAATGTTTACAGTGGTGGTGAATGGAACCAGACGTCTTAGGAGTTTAAGAGCAGAAACTGGTGTGAGATTGATATGAAAAGTGTCTGATGTCTGAGAAATTAATTTACAATAGGTTTGAAACAAACAAATATATATTCATGGTGGAGGGATACATAGAGGCTGTTGTGAGGCAAAACAGTCCCCAAACAAAATATGTATTTTCAGATTTACCATTACAGATGAAACTCACGTTGGTTCACTGGTGGGCTTGGATAGTTAATAACATGACTGTATTTGTGTGACACCTGGTTCCATTCAACACCACTGTATGTAAGGTTTTTCACTGCATTAAGGTTATTGAGAAAGCACTAATAGACTATGCAGTGAAATTCCCCTTTAAGATTCATAACTGTACAATAAGCCTAGAGCTTACAGGGTTAAATTCCATCAAAGAACTGAAAGGAGCCCTAAATAATGCAGGTTTTGAATATTTTCCCATTTTTATCCTCATGTACTTGTAACAATACTCAATATCCAACAGGTCTTGCCCCATAAGATGTCAATATGACCACTTTCTTTTTCATTTAAGGCCTACCTTCACATTATAATAAACTATCTCCAACCAGCATCAGATGCTTCAATGTGTTTGCAGAACACTCAGCATTTGACTTCTCTAGCTAGTCTGGGGGGTCCCCGGGTCTGGCACGTTACTTATGGTCAGGACGCAAGGACCCTACAATGTTTCCGTCGCGGTGGGTCACTCAAAGCAGTGGCCTCATCTCAGAGCCGGTCAGGGGCACTTTTGGTGAACAAGCCTTGTCGACTAAGTGCAGCTCACTGCGACGCCGGCTTTGCCTTCCGTGAAAGAGGTGCGTCGCTAAGCGAACGCGCTTTGGTTTGACCAAAGCAGACAGAGATTACGTACACACGTCATAACAGTGTAACAGTTTACTTACATATAAGTACATATATATTGCATAACAATAAGACTTCTATCTTTCACTTGAGAAAAAAAGAGAAAGAGAAGTGATCAGGAATCAGGAATCAATCCTTTCATGATTCAGCCACTGAATCATGTTGTAAGCATGGGGGGGGGGTAACATTTTTCCAGATCACATTCTTGCAGTGCTCTAGGTTCCAGTGACCTTTGATTATAACATTTTGAGAAAAGACAAAAAAAAATAAAATACTGAGCGGTATTAGAAGTGGCTTTTTTTCGATTAAAAACTGCTCAGCAGTTAAAAATGATCAAGAGTACAGTTCCTTGAAAGCTGTGCTTACAGATGAGGGTTTATGTGTGTGAGAGATAGCCGCTACAATTCAATGACACGTTCGCAATCAGAACATACAGAAACCGCACGGTCCGGTTCCACAGCACGCTCCCCTCAGGCTCTGCATAAAGGGTGAAGGTGCGAGTCCCTCCTCTACTGCGCGCTCTTCTTGAACGAGCTTCCGTACATCTTCAACTTGTGCAACCTGCCAGAGTCAACGTACAAGACGTCAGTAAACAAAGAGAACGACTGGGAGAGGCGTGTTGCAAGCTATTAGGTCAATGGGAATCTTTCATTACCTTTCATTTTTTTGGCTCGATTGGGCCTCTTTGTCCTTCACAAAGACAGCAGCATCCCCTCCACGTGCAAGGAAGGAAAACTCACCTTCTTTCGCGATGAAGATCACTCTGAAAAAGTCAAAACATATTTGAGAAGTCAGTAAAAACAGCCCTACATTTTCTCACAACCTGCTCAAACTGCAACCAGCTCTGTATTAAGGTGGTGCAGACTTGTGTGTGTGGCTCAGGACGCACCATGACTGTGTGCCATAAAGATGAACAAAACTTCACAGTGTCGCTGAACACTGCAGGCAGTCTTTTTAGACTGGAGTGCTGATCTAGAATCAGTTTGTTATGATGGTCTGCTGCAAGATCCTTTTCGAGAACACAAGCCCTGGTGCCTGCACTGGTGGAGTTTTACTCATTTTTAGAGCTCACAGTAAGTCATACTGTGTCCTAAACCACATTCACAAGTCTGCACCACCTTAAATGAACAGCTGGGGCAGTCCGAGAGAAGGTTTAGTGGTGTATTTTTACAGAAATGTGGGTGACTAACGACACACAGGCTCACAGTTCAGCTGCTAAACTATATTGGAAATGTTTCGTTTTCAATCATGCTTTGCCTGATCATCTACATGAAACTATTCCTCCCATCTCAAACAGTGTAACTGCACTTTATATCACTATATAATGTTATAAATACATAAGGATGGTCAATGACATCTGGAGTCTAAATGACCGATACATTAAATTAGATAAATTCTATATTCAAATCTAAATGTATTGAATGGAGAACGCTCATTACCTGGACTGCGTTTCTCCAGATTTGATGCGCAGTTTGCGGATCTGGAAGACGTCGGGGTTCCACCAGGGCCAGCTGATGATTGTGTCCTTCTCCCAGTGAAGCTTCACCATCATCAGCTCCCCAATGTCCTCATCCGTGGTCAGCAGGAAGGAGGTGGTGGTGTTGGTTTTCAGAGCAGGCCTAAAGAATCACAAGAAATCCACCATTAACGAAACTCATTATGACCACTATATATAAACATATAAATATATTCTGTGGAGTATATATATACAAATCAGAATCAGAATCAGAAAATGTTATTGATCCTGGAGGAAACTGCTTAATACTGTACCCAATACTGTAATTGGACTTTAGTGAAATATCAAAATCTCAATATTCTGACTCTACAGGACTGAAAGGAAATTTACATAAAATTCATGAAAGTTTAAAGGGTAGGTTTAAACATGTTATCCTCTAAAAACGACTCCAGAAACTTCCTATGTGCCACTGTTAGCGACAGTCAGCGTTTGTCTAATCCTGAAGACTAAAAAAACCAACTTACATAACATAGGGAATGTTTTCCTTCTCTCCGGAGTATCCGTACAGAGAAATCTTCACGGGCTGGTCAGTGTAGCTGAGCTCGCTCTTGCTGAAGAAATGGACCTTCACTTGGTAGTGGAAAACTGCGGGTAGAACAAAGTTATATTTAGAGTCTCTTTCTGGTGACGTGGCCAGTCTGAGAGAGTGAGACAGAAAGACCTGCAACGGACGTTAAGCAAATAAACTCGATTACGGTTCGACCGATGGTGCTTCTCCTCATAAAGACGCCTTTTAAACACATCTGTTTTATCACAGACTTTTTAGCGACCCTATATTCAGTTTATTCACTGTCATTTCTCATTGGTGTTTTTTTGCTGCATCATCATAGCAGCCAAAAATCGAGACCCACTGATGCCCTAATAACGACCTCATGCAGTCAAAACAGAACTTTGGACCCGACGTGCCAGATTTATTTGTTATGCCGTCCATTTTTTCCATAGGTAGGCACGTGCTGCAGAGTCCAGTTTCAAAACAAATTCGTTTTCGTTTATTTTGGCCCCTTCCCACGTCTCGTTTTACACACACACACTGTACCGGCGCCAGTACAGTATGGAACATCGAAAGAAGAGACGCAACAATAATAATAATAAAACCTAACTTAAGGCCAGGAAGGAATATTTGAAAAGTTATTTGACAAAGAATGATCTGTAGCAACAAAAAGTAACAAACAGCATTTATGGTGAGCATCCAACATGCAGGTCCTCGGACTGTCCTGAAACTTGACGTATGTCGCTTTGAATAAGAGTGTCTGTCAAATGAATGTAATGTAATGCAACATCATGTAGGCGCTCGTTAAGAATGGTCAAGTACTAGAAGTGTTCTCAACCAAGAACAGGACTGAACCTCGAGCACATATTAGTGTTTTTACTGCTCCCAACACGTCTGATCCAACGAACTGGCTCTTTAAAGAGCTTTTAATGGGTTGAGGTGAGTGTGTTAGGAAGCATTGCAGGGATCAGGACACTCTAGGACCATAATTGGGAGCCAATCACTTAGAATCCTTAGAATTCCTCACCTTTGTAAGGCATCATGTCTCTGGTCTTCATGTACATCTTGCTGCTCCTGCGGCTTCGCACTTTGGTGATGTCGTAGCCTGCCTTGTTGCAGCGGTTCTTCCTGCAGCTCAGGCAGACCCCTTTGTTGAACGTTTCCTTGGAGCTGCAGCGGTAGGCCATGCTTGGCTGGTCTGTGTGGACCAGCGAGTCGATAAAGAGGTGGATAGAGCGCTCGTGGGAGCACTTAACAATCTGGTCCATGTCTGAAGCAGAAACGAAGAAAGAACTGATGAATAAACTCAAATGTTGTTATTAAAGAAACAATAAACCTTTCAGCCTTTCTGTTGCTAAACTTGATTTTATCCCAATCCTGAGCCTCCCTAGCACCATTCATTGACCTTCCTTTAAATGCTGGTAATGAATTTCTCAAATCTACTAAAGGCTTTAAAACTCACTTCTCAGGCCAGTGGTTGCCACCATCATCACAGTGTTCTGGAGATCGCAGCCAGGCTGGAAGGTCCCTCCGTTCGGGTAAATGTCCACATGTCCTACAGGCCTCTGGATGCCGATGCTGCGGTCAGGAGATCCGCGGGTGTTGGTATGAAGCACGTCTACGAACAGGGCATCATCAGGGGAGAGCGTGCTTTGGGCATCTGCATATTCAAAGGTTGGGCCGGCCGGATCCAACCCTGGACGGGATCAGAAACAAACAAAGAAATAAAGAAACATAAGCTCAATCAAAGTCAATGTTTAAGTTCAAGTTCAAGTTCCTTTATATAGCACATTATCATACACAGGTCATTCAATGTGCCTTACAGAAATGGAACATAAAATAAGATTAAAACAAATTAATGAGAGGGATAAAAGAAGTAAAAGAATACATAAAAGAACATTAAAAGTGCAGTAAAAGTATAAATATTTAAAAGAAGGCAGAGGAGAATTGTGCTTTTTAGCAGCTTTTTAAAGCTCCAGTTGGTGTAGATCCGATAGTAATGGGCAGTTTGTTCCAGCAGCAAGCTGCATAATGACTAAATGCCATTTCACCACGTCTAGTTTCAGATCTTCTTACCACTAACTGTCCAGCTCCTGCAGATCTAAGAGACCTACCAGGAATATATACTTCAAGCATATCAGAGATGTACGTGGGACCCAAACCATTAAGTGACTTGTACACAATAAGTAATGTTTTGAAGTCAATTCTGTACCGAACTGGGATCAGTGTGAAGACCTGAGAATAGGAGTAATGTGCTCTTTTCTTGGTTTTAGTTAGAACTCTGGCAGCAGCATTTTGAATGAGTTGGAGCTCTCTAATGGACTTTTTGGGAATTCCAGTGAGGGGAGAGCATTACAATAGTCTTGTTCGAGTCTTGTTTAGACCCAAAGTCTCTAACTTTAGCAATGTTTTTGAGGTGCCAAAATGCTGACTTTGTGACAGCTCTGATGTGGTCATCTAAATTAAGGTCTCCATCCATGATTACAAGGTTTTTTTCATGGGTGGATGTCCAAAGTGCTCTAGATTCCACGTGGGCACTAAGAATTGATCTTCCCTCTTTATTACTAAACAGAATAAACTCCATTTTGTCTTTATTTAGTTGGAGAAAATTATGATGCATCCAGTTATATACTTTCTCACGGCACCGACACAATGAATCAATTGGGCCAAATTCACTTGGTGAAAGAGCTAGATAGATCTGAGTGTCATCTGCACAGTTATGACAGGACACATTATTCTCTTTAAGAATTTGACCCAGAGGAAGCATGTACAGGTTAAATAGAACAGGTCCAAGAGTGGACACTTGAGGGACTCCATATAGCATGGCGGTTTTCTCCGATTCACATGAGCCGATTAAGACAAAATATCTCCTGCCTTCCGGATACAACTAAGGGCCGTACCTGAGAGCCCAACCCAATTTTCAAGTCTATCTTGCAGGATGTTATGGTCAACAGTGTCAAAGGCTGCATTCAGATCTAACAGCACCAGTACAGTTATTTTTCCGGCATCTATATTCAGGCGAACATCATTTAGTACCTTAACAAGAGCAGTTTTTGTACTATGATGTTGACGGAAACCTGATTGATAGTCATCAAAGAATCTATTTGTGTCCAGGTAATTACTGATTTGATTAAAAACTACTTTCTTCAGAATCTTGCTTATAAAGGGAGGATTAGAAATGGGTCTGTAACTGTTAAGGACAGAAGCGTCTAAATTACTCTTCTTCAGGAGGGGTTTAATAACTGCGGTTTTCAGCAGCGCTGGAAAAATGCCTGAGTTCAGAGAGCCGTTCACAATGTGCAAATGTGCAACAGGTCCTGCACTAAGCTACTATGAATGCTTTTAAAAAAGCTTGTTGGTAGAGTGTCCAGGGAACATGTACATGGTTTAAGATGATGCACTATTTCCTCAAGAGTTCTAACATCTATAGGATCAAACTCGGATATGATGGGCATGTTATTTCTCTGGGTTGACAGTTACTTCAGTGTGTAGATCCATGGTTATGTCTAGTATTTTCTATTTTGTGATTAAAAAAGGATGCATTTTGAAACTGTAAGGAACTCTGAAGGTAACTGCATCTGGGGATTCGTTAACCTCTCTACTGTGGGAAAGAGAGTATGAGAGTTCTTAGTGTTCCTGTTGATGGTGATAGAAAAATATGCCCTTCTTGCTCTGCCTAACTCAAGTTTGTATCTGTGGAGTCTCTCTTTGAAAATGTCATAATCAATTTGGAGTTTAGTTTGTCTCCAGCGGCACTCTGCTTTCCTACACTCTCTCTTCTGATTAGTTGCAACAGAGAACTTTCTCCACGGTGCTTTCTGTTTACGAGAAATAGTTTTGACCTTGATTGGTGCAATAGCATCAAGGGCCCTGAGCATTTTAGAGTTAAAATTATTAAGACATTCATGTACAGACTCCGCTGTTATGTTTGGAGTCATAGATATGGTTTCACATGCTGAGTGACATCAAAAGTGTCAAAAATGGCAGCAATTTCTTTGGCCAGTACTGTTGTAGGAATGTCAATATGGATATTAATTGGAAATTAATGACAGCATTTCAGAAAATTCATCAATAAAATTAGAACAGTACTTTGGTTTCTTAGTGAGCATTTTATGACAGTACAGAGATATTCAAAAGAACTAAATTCACCCAATGAGTAACTGCTTGCTTTGGAATTTTTCTCTGTATAACACACTAACACCTCCACCTTTCCTGCCCACACGAGAGCAATTAAAAAAGTTAAAGTTTGGGGGAGCTGTTTTGTTAAGAACCGATGCACTGCAGCTGTCATCTTACCAAAGGTGTATTCGATAAGTGCACTTGTTCACCATGTAGGGCACTATGTAGTGAATCATCCATTTTGTAGTGGTGTTCGAAATTCCAACTATCAATTTCATCCACTAGTTAGTGCACTACAAAATCGCTGCCAAAATCTAGTGTCCAGGCACTGTACACTACGTGGAGAGGAGAGGAGTAGGTGTCAAATCTCTGGAAAGTTTTCAAGCTGGAAATCATCTACAGTAGTTAGGATGCTAAAATACGTCTCGGACGCCTCACCCTGATGGCATTACGTCATCTTCTCTGTCTCAGCAACTGTATCTGGACAAGTGTTATCAAAATGAATGCTCGAATTGGATCCATATCTCTGGAAAGTTAGCAAGCTAGGATAGCTACTGAAAAAGCTTTAGGGAAAAGAAACTTGCATGCGAGATAGCCACAGTTTAAAAACCCTTGGTTACATTGTTTTATATGTATTTTTTTTATGTATGGACAGCCGTAACTTGTATAGCCACAATTTGTGTATTTAAAATGTACACTGTTAGCATAATAAATGCTGCAATCCCCATCATGTTAGTAGGCTACTCCAGTGCTGCGTAACATCCTCAGTGTCCGAAATTAATTAAACGTCGCCTCCCCTTGTTCACTAATTAACCCCCCTATATAGCAAACACTGTGTAGTAAATGAGTGATCGAGTGAACGAGTGCACTTTTCGAACACAGCTTAAGATACAGTTAAGAGCATAAAATCAGTCTTGTATGTAAGTAATAAGATCATTGACTAAAAGGGATTTGTTGTTTAGTGACCGGATATTTAGGGCTGCAAATTGTGGGAGGGTGCCAATACAGATTGCGGCTTGCATAGAATAGAACATAAGTTAGCACGGTTGACCCCACGAACTGAGCACACTGTTGACCCTGTTCCCAGTTACTACTGGAATTACTGAAACGGGTACCAACGTGTCCTGAGAATCATCATAATTGTTAAAATTACTATAGCAGAGACCTTTCAGATATCAGTCCTCATTAATGATGGCTAACCACTACTTACCTCCAAAAAGCCATGTGATCTACACTATATTGCCAAAAGTATTGGGACACTCGTCCAAAGCAGGGACATCTGAATTCAATATCATTTCCATGGCCACATGTGTATGAAATCAAGCACCTAGGCATGCAGACTGCTTCTACAAACATTTGTGGAAGAATGGGTTGCTCTAAGGAGCTCAGTCAATTTAAGTGTGGTACTGTAATAGGATGCCACCTGTCAGTAAGTCCATTTGTGAAATTTCCTCACTACTAAATATTCCACAGTGTATTGTTAGTGGTATTATAAACTGAAACTGAATAATGTTTCAATATAAAATCATTTTTTCCGGGGTCAACACATGACTGCTTTTGAAGTTATGTTACACATGTGTTCAAAGCATCCAAAAGTGCTCCCAATTCAGTATAATGTGTGCGAAAAATGCCACATTAGACCTAATAAAATATTTTTTAAATATAAAAATGTGGAGTTTCTGCTTTTTATTATAGCTTAATGTGACTATGTAAAACTTGATGACTAATAATCATGAGCTGGTAAAGCAGAGCTTTTAACTGTAAAGTCTGGTCTTAATGGTATAAAACCTAGTATAGGACTGAATTGCAGAGTCACTTTAGTGTAACATTAAGCTTAATCTGGGGCTGTTTTTTTTCTTTTCTTTTCTTTTATTTTTTCTTTGGCTTCTTTACCTCTGTTCCCTCCTTTAGGTGTAGTAGTGACAGAAAAAACACAGTCGTTGTTTGACTAGTACTGTAGCTTTTACAGTATTATTGTTACTATTTGTAATGATGTTTATTATTATTAGGGGTCCACGCACGCCGTGTGGAGGATCCCTATTGTTATTATGTTGATTTTTATTATTGTTTTTCTGCCTCAAAACGCCTTGAGGGAGCAAAAACCGTAACGTGCACAGCCTTGCAAGTTGGCAGGTGCTCAGACACCAACAGACATGCTATAACAAGCACTGTTGCGTCTCAGCAACTTTGAACCGTAGGTCCGATTTTCAAAATTGTTGTTGCACATTAGTCCTAGGTAGCAGCCGAATCAAATGAGACCACGCCCACTGATTGTCCTGTTAATTAGATTTGTTGCTCATTTACATAATATGCAAAAACAACTTTTGGGAACTAGTCCCTGGTTTTTTGACAAATCTGCACAATTGTGGTCTCGTTGGAATCGCAAGACACTTTGTTGACATACAAGCTTAGATGATTCAGTTCAAATTTGGTACACTTTGCCCACTGGGAGGCGCTATAGCACATATTCAAACATGACAATGGTTTTTCGAACAGAAGTCATGACGTATGAAACAGAAATAAAACAACTGACTTGGATACACCCCTGATGGATGTCAATTTTAAAACCTTGGAAATTATTTACATAACTTTTTCTTTGCGCATAATTTGCATTATCAGAAAGTTGTACTTTTATGAACTAGTCTTAGGTTTATTGTCCCATCTTCACAATTCTTGTCTTACATGAATCCAAAGAGGCCCAAATAAAATAATTATCAAAAACATTTTGACTTTTCTGAACAGCATGGCCAAGACCTGCAAGTACATTCACATGAATGTGACGTAATTGACCCTAATGGGCCCAAATTGCTAACACTGGGTTTGATCTGCACCAGCTTTGGTACAGATGTATAATGTGGTACCGCAAGGATGTGTGCAAAATTTCATTGACATCGGCCAATAGGGGGGCGCTACAGTAGAGAATTGCATTTATTGGTATATTTCTTTCATGGCCTATACACTTCAGACCAGTCTAACTCATGATCCGTTCAAGATAAGAGTGACACTTGCATAAAGTCAGTTCGCTCATTGTTTTATACACTGCGACTTTTGGTGACATCACTTCACTCTGATTTATGCATAAACTGAAATACACTTCAATTATGGAATTTCTAAAACGATGCATCCAAATTGCAGAAAAATTACAAGTTATAATTTGTGGTATCACCACTTAAGTCAATTTCTGCAAATACCAAAGACATATGAAATATTGTCTGTCTGCAGCAGTAACTCAATGTTTCACCGTACTCCATTTTAAATGTAATTTGGAGAAAAAGTACAAGAACATGTGCTAAGTGTCGTGAACGTCGACCACTGGGAGGTGCTACAACAGGATATTTGAATATCTTCTATATATTTCATGAATGGCCTGTGCAGCTTAAAACATTCTAACCTGTCAGCATTGCGGTTTGGAGGACTGGACACAAACAGCTTGGACCCTGCTCATCGCCGCATGTGGCTATGATAATAGTAATATTATTAGTAGTAATAGAATAACAATAGTAGTAGTAGTAAAAACAGGTTGTTTTTTTTTTTTTTTTTTAAAGGGATTTTATAGTGTGGCAGTAATTGTAAAAAAAAAAAAAAAAAAAAAGTATCATAAAATGCAGTAATTCAGGAGCCTGATTTCTGAAAATGGAGATTTTGTTGTTTTTTTTTCTTTTTTAAATCATGTTCACACAAGCACATTTTAAAAAATATCTCTGTCCACGCCCAATCCTAAAAAACGCTGTCAAAAGCATGCCAAGGCAGCAGGTGGCGATATAACCTTAAACTGTATAGTATTGGTGACCAATCAGATGCCTTGGAGGGGGAGACATCGGTACCAGAGACAGTATCTGTGTTGAATGTAATAGCATCCGAAACTGACTCTGACGTCGATGCCCCTCAATACTGGATGGACAGTAATGCCGCACATGAGTAGAAACATGCCAAAACTTCTAACAAGGTTGAGAGCAGAAGTACTTGGTATACGTGGGGCATTGTAGCTGAAAACCTAATGTAAACATGGCGCATACTGTGACGTCATATGAGTGGCGCACAGTACGATGTGAAACGGTCCGTTTTTCAAAATCTTTGTTTTTCTTGTCCACATGTAAATGCACAGTTTTCAAAAACCTCCGTTTTCACTGACCCAAAACAGAGTTTTCGTGTGGACAAAAGGCCAAAACGCATAGGAAAAACCTCAGTTTTCAGAAATACCCATGTACGTATGGACATGGTCTAAGTCACAAAGTTGTCATGTCAGTACTGGTGATTTTAGTAGAAGTATTTGTAGTGGACTGGGGTTTATTGGTAGTCAGTTGAATTTGATTTGGTTCAAGCTTAAGAAGGCAAAATTGAAATCTCTTGCTTGTCTGTCTTGTCCACCAAACGAGTGACTGACAAAGTAACTGTTCATCAATCCCATTTCTTCTCTAAAATCTCAGTGTCAGGGTTAGTAATACTTTTCTGTATTACGTTTACATTTATGGCATTTTGGGACTAATAAAAGTTTATCTTATCTAGCAGATGCTATTATCCAAAGCGGCTTCCATTCCCTAACAGGGCACAGTCTCCCTGGAGCAACTTGGGGTTAAGGGTCTTGCTCAGGAACCCAGTGGTGGTGTGCTGAAGGTAGGATTCAAACCCTTGACCTCTTGGTCCAGAGGCAAGTATCCTATTCACTAGGCCACCACCACATCATTTGGCTGAAGCCCTTATCCAGAGTGACTTCTTATCAGGGACAGTCCCCCTGGAGCAACTGAGGGTTGGACACAGTGGTAGGATGTGGAGTTCGAATCTGTGACTTTCTGGTCATCAGGTTCACATATAAAACAAATAAAATGAAGTTGACCAGATGAAAGATGAAATATCTTAGGTTCCAACTGTTTGCAAAAAAATACCTGAGTTGCTTTTACTTTTTCCATACAATCCCAACATTTTCTGATTTGGGGTTGTATTATGTAGTTCTGGCATACCTTTTATATGAATTTTTTTTTTCACCTTGAGTCTTTTCTCAAGTCCAAACCATTGGTGTTCAAGTTAGTCAAATTCTGAATTTGTGAGAAAATGCGTTTTTTGTTTTGTTTTGTTTTTTTCTCATTTCGCCTAATAAGGTAATCGAGAAATAATTGTCTCATTTCGTTTCATGCTCTCGTTTTGTCATGTTACCCCTGAATTCCACATATATATGTATGCTGTGCAATGTTTTGAGCTGATCACTGATGCTCGTGATTCAGACAGAATTGCAGCCATAGTTGCGCTTAACTAATAATATGCCCAATTGTTAAAAAAATAGATGTTATTCACATGTATATTGTGTATATGTGTGTGTGTGTGTGTGTGTGT
The DNA here is from genome assembly GCA_037577275.1 of Bryconaethiops microstoma. Taxonomy (NCBI): domain Eukaryota; kingdom Metazoa; phylum Chordata; class Actinopteri; order Characiformes; family Alestidae; genus Bryconaethiops; species Bryconaethiops microstoma. The sequence goes on along the minus strand of JBBJLS010000039.1, from coordinate 8,679,885 downwards.
GTGTGTATATTTATGTTTAATCCCCACTATAGCAGGACTGTTCACAAAGTCATGTATCTATTCAAGTGCTACAATGGCAAACTTTGTGGTATAATGAATAATAATATGAAAAATGTACACTTTTCTATCACTAATGTGTTTTTTCTCTTTCTCTCTTGCTGCTTGTCCAGGGAAACAAATACGAACAAAACTGTCGCAAGCTTTCAACCACTGGCTCAATGTACCTGAGGATAAACTTCAGGTGAGGGCAGTTCTACATAAAAATACAGACTTCTGATGAAAAAGGGGAAATGCACCAGTAGACTGTAAATTTTCATACACTTTATGTTCAGAAATATCCACACACCCCTTCTAATGAATTGAGAATTGAAAACAAAGCTGTTCAGTTGCACTTGAATGATCTTTTAAGATCTCTGTGGAAAAAGAATGGGATGGTATGAAGCAGCTGCACATAAGGATTCCACTTTTCTGTTTGACTTTTTCTTTCTCCTCCTCAGTGTGGGGAGAATGGACATCAAGTAAAGTAAACAGTTAATGGACTCTTCCAAAGCATCTATTGTTTCGGGAGTGTTACAACACATATGTAACACATGTATGTAACAAATTAATAAATATCTTGAATTTACTACTACTAATAATAATACATTTCATTTATAATTGCCTTTCACGACTGTCAAGGTCACTTTACAGAAGTTATCCAATAATAAAAGTTAAAGAATAGATAAATTAAGAAGAGTTTATAAATCATTTTTAAGAGTAAATTATATTACAAAGAAATGTTTTAAGTCCTTTTTTTAAAGCAGACAGTGGATTGTGTTCTCCTCAGATGTTCAG
>JBBJLS010000039.1:8642960-8652960 GCA_037577275.1 Bryconaethiops microstoma | reverse complement strand
TCATTGCCAGTTATTGCAAATGCTTAATTGCAGTTGTTGCTGCTAAGGGTGGCACAACCAGTTATTAGGTTTAGGGGACAATTACATTTTCACATAGGGCCCTGTAGGTTTGGATAGTTTTTTTCCTTAATAAATGAAATCATCACTTTAAAAGTTCATTTTGTGTTTACTTGGGTTATATTTGTCTAATATTCAAATTAGTTTGATAATCTGAAACATTTAAGTGTGACAAACTTGCAAAAAAATAAGATATCAGGAAGAGAGCAAATACTTTTTCACGGCACTGTAGGTGTATCCTGTAAGGCTGCATTTTACACTTACATTTATGGAATTTAGCAGATGCTCTTATAGACTTAATTTAAGAGCTTTTAGGCCAGAGATGGTTATTTCACCAGAGTCCTGTCAGATCACACAGAGAAGACCCTGAAGACTGTGAGGTTTGTCTTACTTAGGTTAGACTGTGAATGTGTAGCTGTTCTCCTCAGTGGTCAGTGAAGATGTTCCGTTTGAAGACAAAGAGCTTCAGCAGGTCCAACAGTCAGGTGACGTTCGTGCAAAAACAGGTGTCAAGACTGCACGTCTTCAACTTTTAGTCAAGAGGGCGAGCTGTGAATTGTGGTCTGGTCAGAGCTAATACATATAAGGAGGAACTGGATCGTTTTTAGCTTTGTAGGCGAGTGAGTTCCACAGGAAGCCAGTGAGGGCTTTGCTGATGAGTGATTGGACAAGTTTATGATTAGCATCAGTGGTGAGGAACAAATAATTTCTCCTGATGTTATAAAGAAGGTGCCTTCAAGTTTAGGAGAGATTATTAACCCTAAGAACAGGAATTGTTGTCATACGGTAAAACAGCTCCTTGTTTGGAAGTTTCCCCGGTGTGTGTTGGTGCTCGAGGTGTCAAACGTCATGCTGAGCTTTGTTTAGTGTTCCTGTGTCATGTAGAACCAAAGTTACTGTAATTTAAAAAACTAGTACTGCGGTTTAAAAACGGCGTCACATGCAAATAAACATAAAGAACAAAAATGAAGAAAAATTTATTTTAGGTTTTAGAAACGAACAGAAAAACACAAGATCTCTGAACCTGGAGAACTTTCAGGATAGTCTCCTCCTACAAGTGGTAGGGGAAAACTAGCAGAGGGAGGGGCTCCGGAGAGCGGCCGAGCGGCGGTGCGCTGAGAGAAAGAGCAGCAAACGGCGAGAGTGTAGGAGAACCAATACCGGTTCTAGACTGTTTTACACTGGTTAAATTTACTGAAATCAGAGTTTACTGATACTCTGAGTTCTGAGGGTAAACACCGGTTCTAGACTGATTTACACCGGTTTTATTTACTGAAATCAGAGTTTACTGTGTTCTTGTCTGGGGCAGGTTGGACCCTCAGGGCCGTGTGCTGAAGGGAGTCATGAGAGTGGGGATACTGGCCAAAGGGCTGCTGCTGCACGGCGACAGAAACGTTCAGCTCATCCTACTAGCTGCCAAAAAACCGACTGCTTCCTTGCTGAACAGCATCACGGAGCAGCTTCCCAAACAGTTCAAGGTAAGACGTCAGCCAATTTGGTCTTTTTCAGTCTTGTCTTTTGATGGTGAAATACTGACTCCTATATAAACAAGCAAACAATACAGCAATACACAGAATAGGAATGATTTCCTTTTATTTTTTAGGCCCCGAAATGCTAAGTCTGATCTGTGGTGTTGTTGCATAAACCACAGCTTACACTTTTCAAAGCAAAGGGCGGTCTTTGCACTAGCTTCAGCACGGTGTGGAAGGATATATGGTCAGTTTTTCCATCACACTATCACACTGAGTAACTGTCCAAACGCCTGTAACGTGTGTGTGTGTGTGTGTGTGTGTGTGTGTGTGTGTAACAACAGTTTGGAAAAACGCAGTGGCCGGCAAAGAGCCTCATTCACACTCTTAGACACAAGGGGTGTTTTACAGGGTATGTCCTGGAGGATAACGGGGAAGAAAACCTTGGTGATAACAGTGATAGAAAAAAAATTGCATTTGATTGTTTTGTTTTTGTTCTGCTTTCTTGAGAATTGCCCTTATTTGGGGTCACCACAGTGACATCAACCATTCTTGCTTACTTCTCAAATATGTGGTTTAGATTAGAAATGGTGCAAATATGGCAATGTTTTCACACATTTTTCCACAGGTTGATGTTACCATTCGGTTTGGATTCGTAGTTTTTTCAAGGCGGCGTCCAAATAAATGTGAATAGCTCGAGAGTATTTGTAGTACGTGTCTCCCTGGCCCTTGGCCTGATGGGTTTGTGAAGTGCTATTATAACTGATCTTTAGTTCCCCTGCCTGGTTGCGACACCTAAACCCTACAGAGAGAGCCCGGGGCATTTAGGCCTATTTATGGAAATAAAAAACAAAAAACAGAAAACATATGGACAAATTCACAGGAAAACACTTTCAAATAGCTCCTATTAGGGGCTACTAATATATTGGTCTGATGTGAGACACTAATGTGAGTCTCCCTCATAGCCCCCCCCTCCCCGGCGGTCTCCTCTGTAGTGAGTAATGCAGTGTCCTTTTAACCGGCAGACCTTTTCTGAAGATCAGTATGTGGTGCAGGCTCACCCTGAAGAAGCCAACATCGTCATTATTTCCAGCAAGGAACCAAAAATGCAGGTCACCATCTCTCTCACTTCGCCAGTGATGCGGGAGGACCCTGCCCTGAACCCGGAGGAGCAGGCAGGCCACGAGCTGCCTGAGAAAGGTTAGAGAACCCATGCTTTCAGTCTACTGCACTGTCTTCTTTTAGTAAACAGACACAAACAACTACAGCAAAAACCCCAAAGTAGTTCAGTCTGGCTCCAGGCAAGTCTGGGTGTCTTTTAGCCCCAAGCCCTTGAAATGGGGAGCCAGTTCATTATATCTCAGTATTTCTTTTGATACAGCCCTTAAACGAATCCACGATTCACCTGCCTAGCTGTGTACTTTTGAAGTGTTTGGTGGAATCTAAAGCCGGATCTCTGACCTTTCTGTAACTCTTGAGTGTGACAATGGCTTTGATGTGCTGTTTATGACGACCTGTGTCACTCAGACTCTCACAGATGAGATGGCACCATTCCTCATCGTAGGGGCGGGCATACTTTTCACCTCAGGAATGACACGGTTACTGTGGTTACATGCATGTTAACGTGATTTTTTTATTTTTTTATTTTTTGGTTGCCAGATTGTTAAACGCCGTACTAAGATGTATTGGGTTAAAGCTGCTGTCAGATGTTAAGAATTCCAATAAAAGACACCTGGATTTTAGCCCCATGATCAGGTTGTTTAGTGCAAGAATGCTGTTTATGTGCCATCTTTAGTTATCCTATGTGTGCAAATATGCATAGACCATGTATTTAGAAAGGAGACTGATATTGGCTTACTCATGTTATCCCAGAGTTTTCTCATTATCAGACTGTACACATTACTGGAATTCTGACAAAAATCTGAATTTCCAGATTAATACATACTTAATCATATTTAAACATACTTCATGTTTTTATGGAATAATTAAAGTCTCAGACTGGATAAGTTTTTTTAATAAGCCCTACATGTCTTGACACTCTCGTCTTAATGCGTGAAGGTATTTGGGTAAAAAAAAAAAAAGTTCCTTTCACCTGATGCAGATAAAACACAGTTAGGAAGCCCATATTTAAATGTACAGCTTTTGGTCTGCTCCTCACTTTTTGAGAGTTTTTTTTTTTTAGGATTTACACCGACCAGCCACAACATTAAAACCACGGCCTGGTGAAGAGAATAACATTGATTATTTCAGAACCGAGCGTGATGGAAGAAGGTGGCTTGCTCTGATGAATCACGTTTTCTTCTACATTGTGTGGACGTGTTTTGGGGAAGAGATGGACCAGGATGCTCTATGTGAAGAAAGCGAGGTGGTGGCTGCTCTGAGTGATGTTCTGCTGGAGAACCTTGGGTCCTGCGTTCATGTGGACGTCACAGTCGAACCCCGAAATTCGCAGGGGTTACATTCCAAGAGCACTCGCGAATTGTGAAAAACCACAAATTTGAAGGGAAAAAAAGCCTATAAATGCCTATTTTCAAACTTTCAAACCTCCCACCTCTGAGTACAGCGGTATTTCACCATCCCAAGACGTCCTTTCTTTGTGTTCTCTGAATAGTAACAAAACATTTATACAGTTATATTTTATATGGAAATGTGGCTGAATTTACATCAGTACTTATGTTACAAAATTAGTGAATATTTTTCGTAATCATTTAGCACTGAAATTACCAAGTTCCCCTTCATGGAGACGCTGTTCCTAACACCAGTTCCTCTTTCAACGGAATGACATCCCCCCCACCCCCCCACTGCAAACACTGTTCAGGAACCATTTGAGGAACATCACAAGGAGCTCAAGGTTCCTCCAGATTCCTCTGATCCTGGACAAACTAATTTGATCCATTGAGACCTAAACTTGAGCTTAAACGATCTGCTGCTTATGGAGCTGTTTTATTGGCACGAGGAGGACCTACACAATATTCACCAGGTGGTTTTAATGTTATGGCTGATTGAGGTATTTTTGTCTTTGGTTAAGAAAAGAAATGTATCTGGACTATGTTTAGTGATGGACAGATAAAAAGAAAGAAAGAAACTATTTATCCCCAAGGGGAAATTCAGATATCAGTAGCTCATTCAGAAAATAAAATAATTAAAATGGATATCATATGAAAAAGAGAGAATAATTAAATTATGATTAAAAAGTAGAATAAAAAATAAACACAAATAAATTGAGAAAAAAAAAATTTAACAAATGATCCGTCATTCATTTTCTGAAGTCTCATGTTTTTTTTCAGTGTAATCCTTGCATCACTACTTCCAGTGAAGTCAGTTTTTAGGAACCTGGAAAGGTCACCGGCCCCTGTTGTGTTGTGACATTTTCTTGTTGTCATTCTGTGTGGAACCCCTTTCTGCTACCCAGTTTCTCTTTTATATTTTTGTACTTTTTTGCATGTGAGAGCAGGGACAGTTTATCTGCACTTCTGCCTGCTTCTGTTTGTCTGGCTGGGTGATGGTATAGACACTCGTGTCCATGTGTAACTGTTTGTCTCATTCCAGTGCCTGAAAAGGATCCTCCAGACATTCTAAACAGGACAAAGTGCCTTGAGTATTTGGCCGCCCTTCGTCATGCCAAATGGTTTCAGGTAAACCGGGCGTTATAGATAGTAGATAGTAGCATCATAAACTCTATGATGTCTTTATGTGAGCGATGTTCTGTAACAGCTGGTAGTTTTGGTAAAATAAGATAAACCTTTATTAGTCCCACGAGTGGGAAATTTGCATTGTCACGGCAGAAAATGGACAGTACAAAAGGTAAGAGCAACGAAAATTAAACAGTAGAATAGAATAAAATCTATACCAACAGTACAGTATAAAATGTACCCTATACAGTCTAGAAATATGAAATATGGATGTGTATGAGGTTAAAAGCAAAATGTTTACCCAAAATATAATTGTTATAATTTCATGTTCTGCAATATTTTTCATTATTTTGTTCCCCTTGTTAGTTACCATGGTCACCCCTCTTTCCTTTCTCCTTTTAATAAGTGTCGCAGTCTCAATAATTAAACCCTAAAGACTCAACCTTTGGTCACAAGAAGTTTACTGAGGTTCAGAGGAACTTGTTTTGTATGCATGCTGTCGTCTGCAGGCTCGGGCCAACGGTCTCCAGTCCTGCGTGATCATCATCCGCGTGCTCCGAGACCTCTGCCAGCGCGTGCCCACATGGGCGAAGATGCCAAGCTGGGTGAGAGCAGTTTTGCTTTCTCCTCTAAATTAAAAGGTACAAGTATCACAGTCAAGTTTACACCAAGATGAGACCGTGTCATTTCTTAGTCAAAACTCCCCCTTTTGTTTCCAAACTTTCAGTCAATCCATTTCATCATTTCATCAAATTGCCAGCATTTTCTAATCTGAACGCTGACTACAGATGTAGTGGCAGTGTCCTGGAACAGCTTCATTAGTGTGATTGTGAAAACAGTGGGGCAATGTGTGGGGTGGGACAGTGTGTAAGAGGAGCAGTGTGTGGGGACAGTACCTTGCTCAGTGGTGCTATTAGCAGTCCTGGGATTTGAACCCACAATCTTCTGATCACAGGGCCAACTCCCTAACCCCTAGGCCACCAGCTACCTAAAGCTAATTCTAACTTGAAGTTGGTATTAGGGCTTGTAGCACTGCACCCATTCCATTAACTGAAGATGGAGCTCCTCAGTTTTCAGTTTTGACATTTTTCACATATGTTGTACCTTGGATGTTTGTCTTTTAACTCCAGAGAGCTCACACTTATTACCTCTAAGTGAGTGAGTGAGTGAACTGGCTTTAGACGAGTTTGCTGTTGCTTATTCTGAAAGTGGTTGATGTTTGCAGGCCATGGAGCTTCTGGTGGAGAAAGCCATCAGCAGTGCGTCTGCTCCACTGAGTCCCGGAGAGGCCATGCGGAGAGTTCTGGAGTGCATAGCCAGTGGAATCATCCTGCAAGGTGCAAAACACTGTTCTGCTGAAACATCTTTGGTGGTTCAAACCCTTAAACTCAAAGGTCCAGCTCACCAGACCCAGATTAACCCTTGTCTAAAAAGAACTGGGCGTTCAACATTGGCTCTATTGGTGCTTCAGCTGGTCCAGAGAGGGGTTAAGCCATTTTCCTACCTTTCAGTGGAAAATCTCCTCTCAGAATCCTTTGTAGTCCAGGACTGGGCCTAATCACAGTCCAAGAATCCCAAACCCTGATGAATTACGAATGTAATGCAAAACATTGTATTTTAATCTAAAATCAAAATGGTAAAATAGGTTAAAATTGTTACATCAAAAACTGATAAACAGTGATATTTCCACCATCAAACAAGTGGAAAGTAAAATTCCTCAATATGATGTGCAAGGTGCAGACAAAACTTTTCCTTTGACCCACTGTTGTAAAATTACAACATAGACAAAACAAGCTCAAAATCTCACAGTATCAGTATATTAACTAGTGTCCTAAAATAATCATGATCTACACACATCAATTATGACAGAAAAATATTTCAAACATTTTACTTACTTGAGTCTTGATTTATCCCGTCCAAAACAACAAGGTGATGTACTCCAAGGCAGTTTCCCAAGTCGTACAACTTCATGGCCAGATAACCGGGCCTATTTACCCAATTCTGCCATCCAATAGTGGTGCAGAATAATACCTTTTAGGAAAGTAAATGTGGTTTTAAAAAGAAAAAAACAGGGAAGGTTTATTTTTGTAGACTTAAATGTGATGATGTAATATTACAACAGTGGGTTTCTGGGGGTTAAGCATGGTTTACTTTATGTATTACTTTCTGTATTTAAGCAGGTTATATTTTACCAGAGTACATTCCTTCTGTTTTTAGATAGTCCAGGCCTGTTTGACCCTTGTGAAAAAGTCCAGACAGATGCGTTAGGGAGCATGAGTAAACAAGCCAGAGAAGACGTAACCGCAAGCGCTCAGGTATGGAGAATTTTAAAAATCCCATTTTTTGCCTCAGCTTCATGTTGGATGATTTGCCGATGTTGCTGGTTTCATCACTGAAAATATGCTTGTGGTGAATAAAAGCTGGAGACTGTCCTCCTCTCTTTCAGCACGCCCTGCGCTTGTTAGCCTTCCGTCAGATCCACAAAGTTCTGGGGATGGACTCACTGCCAGCCTCCAAGGCCAACGCTCGCAGCCGAAAACGCCGAAGAGATGGCGCGGACGCGAGCGAGGTGGAAGGCGAAGGAAAGAAGGACAAAAAAGAGGATTCCCAAGATGCTTGAGGACGACCAGAAATCACTAGCGTCTTGGGTTTACGTCGTAATTTATTTCTTCTTAAAAAATAAAACAAAAAGTCAGTGAAAAAGGACAAAGTTGTGACATTTATGCGATTTTAAATCAAAGGGCAAGAAATGGAGAACTTACTCCCCATCCCCTCCTTCCTCTCTATTACAGCCGTGCTAAAAATAGGCTTAAATTGAAAAGTTGCTGACGTTCAAAAGAGGAGGCCGCATTCCGTTTCTGGATTCTGCTGTAAAGTCACCGGCCAGTGTGTCCCAACTGAGCACTGTTACTAACCTGGTGTTTTTACTCCACTGTAGGCACATTTATTTAGTAATAGCACTTAAAGTAAAAGCTTTAATCCCCTCAACAGAGGCCAGTTGCTTCGTTCTGTTTGTTTACACGAGACCTCGGATGTGGGTCCAGCCCGGTCTTACACTAAAAAGACTTAGTTTCTCGTTAGTAGCGTCTGTACATTTAAGACTAGGATTAATCTGTGTGTGGATAATCAACCCATAATATAAAATATATAACTGAGTGATCTGAGTTTATGTATTCTTAAACTCGGTCGTTAGAACCAGAGTACTAAACAGCAGCTACACTCAACGGCCTGTTCACGGTAACACAGGTTCTCCGGTAGAGGAACGTTTCTGGCTGCTTGTGAAACGGGCAACTAACGTTTAAGGTTCAAAGCTGAAATTTTAGATCACATTTAAGTATTTAATATCTGGAAATGAACGATTTCAAGTGGTTTTATTTGTTTCGGTGGCTCAGTCTGTTTTTCGTTGCACATTAATATATCATATATATCTATATACATAAGTTCTTAACTTCTGACTGAGGCCGAGGGCATCTTTGTGTCATAGAAGCTCGTGAATGGGAACAGATTTGTGTGGAACTGTTCTAAAGACCTGGTGAAGATCTTGGGATCTCATGGCTTTCTTCCTTGTGCCTGAAAGTAAGGGAGTTTAAACGGGCAAATTAAAGTCTACTTGAAATGTGAAAGAGATGGATGAATATTTTAGTTATTTCATACTGTGATAAAATATCATGCAATATTTCATTTTATTATTATGATTATTATTATTATACCAGTATCATTAGAGATGCAACAATCTGTGCATTTCCGTAGGTTTTTTTTTTTTAATTATTATTATTTCGACCTTAGTTTTTTTGTTTGTTTTTTGATCACATTGTGTTACAATCGTTTTTAGGAATGTTTAGTAACGTTTATAATGCCGTGATTTTTTTTGTTTGTTTTTGAATGTCTTTGTAGTGCTAAAACACATTAAACTCTCGGATCCACAAGAAGTGTTGAGGCTTTTTATTTATATTACTTTTGTCATTTCAAATGTATACATATACTTTAAACAAATTTATTTATTTAAAACATCAAAAAAAGATAAATGTTTTAATTTTATTAAAATGTTGAATAAGGATACATTTAGTAAAAATATTTAATATAAATATCATACATTTAGTTCATTTATTAAAAAAAATAAAATAAAAAATCATCTTAAAATCTCCAAAAACAGACATTACCTCATGCCCGGCTTCTTATCCAATCACTGTGAGGGGGCGGGGCTTGATGCAATGTGGGTGGAGAAAAAGGCTCAACCAGTTCAGAGGAACTGAACGCCTCAGTCATTCCTGCAACCCTCATTTCCACACACAGCCTCGGTGAGTCAAACTAAACATTTTACTGCAATATTTTAAAGCTTCTTTAATACGATGATTTCACTTTTTAATAAATAATCAGTCAATGGAAACATGAACTTCTGCTTGAATGAAAGTCGCAGATCAGGCATGTTCTGATGTAAAGTGCTCTTAAAGGCTAATTAATTAACTTTATAGACTGATAGACATTGTCAAATAATGCTAGAGCTTGTCCACACCTACATTTAGGCTGTCTGTGTCTTATACACTCTGGGAAGATCATGTTCTTCCCAAACGTTGCCTTGAAAAGTTTTCTGTACACTACCAGTCAAAGATTTGTGAAAATGTCACACATTGACATTTTCTTAATTTGCTTGTAACTTAATATTTACTAAAATACACTCAATATTCTTTACTTGCATACATTTACAGCATTTTCACCAATTGAGTTCCTTTATTAGTGTGAAAATGTTATTTATTATTCATCACTTCTGACCTACAAAAAGCCCCCTAATATAATTATAATTATAATGATAATGTGGATCTCCAGACCAGTGTTAGATATTTA
>JBBJLS010000039.1:8611336-8622404 GCA_037577275.1 Bryconaethiops microstoma | reverse complement strand
ATGCTCTTTGTTCTGCTTGAATGATTCATACGTAGGTCACTGTGTGTCTTAACCAACAGAAACATTCCTCTGAAACCATATTAAAGATACAAGAAAGTCTGGATCATTGGACGAAAATAGGAAGAAATGAGGGCTCGAGGCTTTTGTACAGTACTATAAATGTATGTGTAAATTGAATTCAGTTCTATTTTAGTGTAAACCGAGCGGAATACATGTGTCATGCTGTAGTCAACACATTATCAACCCTAAGCTGGTTTTGCCTATGAGAAAAACAAATTACACCCTGGGGTAAACAAAAATGTCCTGAACCTGAGTGTCGCTGGATGCTCTGAATTGGTTTAAGGATAGGAATAATGCTACGAGAACACTTAAATTAAAGTAAGTCTATTAAACTTCATCATTACTATGAGACAGTAACGTAATGTGGCCCCTTATAGTCACGTGTGAACACACGACACCACGTGAACTTCTTTCTCTGTGTTTATCCCATTCACCAAGTGAAGCAGTGGGAAGCCACCAACAGAGTGCCTGGGGAGCAGTACCCTACTCAAGGGCACCACTAGCAGTCATGAGATTTAAACCCACAACCTTCTGATTGTATGGGTCAACTCCCTAACCACCAGCTGCCCAAAGGTCCACTTGTGATTTAAGAGTCTCATGCTCTACCAACTGAGCTGGCCAGGCAGCTACACCAGCTACTCTAACTGCAGTTTTACTGAGGTGTGCTAATTCATGTCAGTTCAGCTTTTTCCTCTCGTTCTAGGTGCAGATCGGATGCAGTCTGTGCACATTTAATAAAAATTATTCGATATTCTTTCACCATCTGACAGCACTAGGGCCAGTATATATTACAGTCCCTCATAAGATTTCACAAGCCAGAGTATAGTTATACCCCTGTTGAATGTTCTGATGAAAGAACTTCATAACTTAACACCACTTACCTTTCATTTTCCGTCTCTTTCAACCTTATCTTGCATGTAGTAATTATCCTCCTCCTAATTCAGAGGTTCCAGTGATTTGGAGGAAAAATGTCAGTGTATCAGCTTTAAAACATTTTGGTGACCACAGGGTGAGACAGCAGAGATTTTTTTTTTCCCCATTTAATCACATCCAGTTACACCCACTAGCTAGGACTCCTTCAGCCACATGACCCTAGCAACACTCCCATGAAGCTCCACCACACCTTCTCAAACTGAGTGATGATGATGGGGAGTAGGGGGTGGTCATCCTACTGACCCTGAAAGGGCAAAACTTAATTTTTCTATCAGAGAAAACCAGCTTAGAGCTGAATAATGACATGACTTGAGAGCTCTGTGGTGGCTGAACTTGCAGATGTGCTAAAGCGTCGGTTTTGTTTGCAGCAAATCACGCAGCACCAGGAACGTTTTGTGCAGATGTTAAATGAGCCTCTGGGAGGTGAGGCAGAGGCGGCGCAGGCACACGGGTCTCCACAGACCAGCTACATCCAGGTCACCCAGCAGGAGAAGGAGGCCATCGAGAGGGTACGACTCCTTTATCGTTTTAAACACATCACTTTGATTAACCAACACACATCTACAGGCTTCATTACATCCAGGGGTAGATGATTGTCCATCTGAAAGTTGCCCCCAACTTTGAGCCCCACCTTCAGGCGTGGGATTGGTTTAGAAATTTCACTCTCAAACTGCTTTGCTTTCGTTTCAGTTGGATACATTCTGTGCACATTTAACAGTTTATGGGCTGTGTTAATGATGAAACATGAAACTACATACATTTTGAGACCCAGTCAGCAAAATGTCTCAAAAACAGGACTTTCTTTAACAGTGGCAGCGACACAGCGGCTAGATACAGGCGATACCGGCCTCAGATATTCTTCACACTGGATGAATATTAACCAAACTGCACTGTGTAAACTTGGGCCCAGATTTAATAAAGCTTACTGGTGTGTGGGGGGTGTTTTGGTAAGGTGTCCAGACTCATGTCAGTTCAGCTTTTTGCTCTCGTTTCAGTTGCGAATTGGATGCATACTGCGCACATTTTATAAATATTCTTCAATATTTTACATGCTGAAAGAAGATTGACCATCTGAACAGCACTGTGTAAACTTGGGACCACCTGTACATCTGGGAGAAAATCCCACAGTATGCGTGCACAGTCCCTCTCATCATTCCACAAGCCGAAAAACAGTTACAGCCCTGTCCAGTGTTCTGGTGGAGGAACTTCATAACTTAACACCACTCTCTCTTCGTCACTGAACTGTTCTGCTTCATTCGAGGTTGTTGGGTACTACACTATTTCGCTGTGCCTTTTAAACCCTGAGGCTTTCAAGCTGTTAGTGGGCGGGGCTGTGTGCAGTTAGTGGGCGCATAAATTCAGACGCATAAATCATGGTCACGTTAAGGCATATTTGCTCTGTCGTCGTGTGCTTTGTTTCCTCCCTTGTAGGTCTGTGAACCCACCAAAATTTTGCCAAAAGTCACTTTAATACTGTTTCCAGGTATCCTTACAGCACCTTGCAGGTCAGGTAGTAATACTGTAGTATTTCCACTATAATATCCACCTCTTGACCCTGCTGTGTCCTGGTGAACTCAAAGTCCTGATTCCAGTGATGCAGCAGTTATAGACTGGGACTTTTATTCAATACAAAAAAAAAAAACTGTACAAAAAAAATCATTCTGTGTCTCTGTCCTGCAGTTAAAAGCCCTGGGGTTTCCAGAAGGACTAGTCATCCAGGCTTACTTTGCCTGCGAAAAGAACGAGAACCTCGCGGCCAACTTCCTGCTCCAGCAGACCTTTGACGACGAGTGAATGTGCGAACGGCGAGTTCGGAGCCTCGGGCGCGGCGGGACGGAAGCACCAGTTAGCGTGTAGCATGTGCCTGTTGGGAGAAGAGTGACTGGGAGGATCCTGTGCTGAGTAGCATGGAGAGAAAAGCCATGATGTGAATTTCTCTAATATCAGAGATGTGATGAGGTGTTCCCTGTCTGTATTAGATTAGTTCACTCTTGGACAGGAGGCCTGTCTTGTCTGCTCTGCTGTTCTTGCCGAGTGTGCCGTATGAGTTTGCAGGTTTTTATCTCTGCTGTTTAATTTATTGCAATTAAATCCTGCCAAAAGACTCCTCAGTATCATCTCTGCTCATGTTCCTCAGATGCTCACATGGAAAGATTCACCAGCTTTTTGTTGTTTTTGTTTTTTTTTCACCAGTGTTTGCTTGTCTTTTGCTGTGTAGGACGTCATATATGGGAAAATATCAGTCTTTCAAGAGTTGCTTTTCTGGAGTTTTATAGAAGTCACTTAAAGGGGTAAAATGAAACATTTCATCCTCCCTACATTAGTTGTGAAAATGCTTGATCACCTCCTTCAGTGGTGCCACAGAGTGCAATTTTCTGGTTTAGAGAATGGAAATCCCCCTTTTTGATCATGTGAGCTTCTGCACATTTGGGGGGAAATTGATTGAAACCTTCTTTTTCTCTTTAGCTGACTAATGAAGGAGGAAACCAACTAGGTAACATCACTGCTAGGAACATAAATATCTGTATTAGTCTCTTCAGTACTTTTTTTGCCAATGTTTGTGTTTTGGAAGTGCATGCTGGGTATTGTAGTCAGTGAGCACGGATGAACAAAAACATAAAAAGAAAGAAAATTGTCATTTGTGTTGAACTGATGATGCTGAGAGATGCACTGATGTCCTACAGAACACTACATAGCATGACAAAAAAAAAAGACACCATTGCTTGTTTTAATGCCGTTTTTAGGCCAAAATACACCTTTAACTTTAGCAAATTTTGTCACAACGGACACCCATTGTAGGCCTAAAGCAGAATGACAGTAATATCTATAAATCATATCTAGAGCACATTGTGTGCTGTATCTCCTCCACATCTTTGTAAACACTGCTAGCCTTTAAAGGGGAACATTCACCATCATATTTAATATTTAGACTACACGAAAAGGAAGGATATGCATAAACTATTACATTAAACTTACTGCACAATAATAATAAAAATAATAAAACCAAAATCAGTATTTCCAAAATAGAATATTGGTACAAATTATACTAATAGCTTCATCACTTGTCAAGAGATTTAATGTAAGATTTTCACCTTAAAAGGCTTACAGGTAAGATGTCGATGTTTATTGTCCATTCTAAGATCTTCATAAAGATGTTTTTATCATCGAGAGTAATTGATGATGTTTCATTTAAAAAATACATATGAAAACATTTGTCTTGGGTACCCTGAGCCCAGTTCTGACTGCAAATTCAAAATTCCTAAAATTGAAATACACTTTGTAGTAAATAGTTAAACAAATGCCTTAGTAAAACCATCACCACAGTACCTCCAACTCACACTCTATGCTCGTTTAGTTCCTTGTGTAAGGACCTGTTACACTACAAACAAAGCCATTTACAGTGAAACTTGTGTTTTTGGTGCTGCCTGTCGCTGTAGTTGTGTGGCTTATTAAATTTCAGAACCATGCTCGGTCACAAATACCCATTACAAAAAGTTCTATTTTTTTATCCATGCATTTCTATGTGTGTTTGGGGTGCTTGTTTTTAAATTTGCTTTAATATGCTTAAAAGGGAAGATGTTGAGATTTAGAGGGCTCTGAATGCATCGACTTTGTGTGTGTGTGTGTGGACGCTATTTTCAAATGTCTCACAGGTTTGGAATTTGTTATATATATCATCTATAATCTTGGTTTATAAAGTAAGTCTTAAATGCATCAGTAAGAGATGGATGGATGGATGTAATGGATGTATTGTCTCAGCAGTTAATAAATAGCTTTTACAAAGATTTTAGTTTTGCCTTCCTATAGAATTCTGGACTGCGGTCTCAGGAATTACTTGCTCTTAATATTATATTTATATTTTGGTGTATAAATTGAGCTAAAACCCAGTTTAGGACGCTGAACTTACACCCCTCCCCCTGACCACGTACTCATCATTTGTAAAAAAGCACAATGACTTCAGACATTTTTAAAAATTATTAACCAGTGTATGTTTTTGCATACAAAAAAATATGATTGGAGGGGCGGGGCGCTGAACCTGTAGTATACGTACAGTTTGTCTATATGTGAACGCCCCCAAAATTACATGATTTGTTGATCTAAGTAACTTTAACACAGTTTCTATTTTAGGTGGCATATTTGAAAAACGTCAAATCTAAAATGTGCCGCAAGTTTTGCATGGATCCCAGTATGACCCCAAGATACAGCAAATTGTGCGTTAAAATGTGCAGGACTGTGTTACTGTAGAGGGTGTGTACCTAGGGCAAGGGACAGCTGAACAATGTGTTTGTGGAAATTGGGGTCCTCTTTCGCCTGTCCCACTGCTCTTTGCAGCTATTTCTAGCCCTTATTTTTCCCCCTGTATGCTGACCCCATTCCCATGTGGTGTCAGAGATAAGCTAGAGGTAGTTATAAATACCACAGAAAGCTGCAGTAGCCCAAGCGTGAGGTCAGCAGAGGGTGGGTGCAGAGACATGGCTTGTGGAAAGCAGCGTGAAGAGACGAAACATGCAGAGCATGAGAATGATTCCTTCAACAAAGCCCACAATGTTGAGGAGGAAATCCATGAGGCGGTCTGTGAAGAAATCCACAAGGAGATCCAAGTGGATACAGGCAGCGTGGTGCCAGATGCCGTGCTCCACGTGGCGAATGAGTCCTTCTTTGTGAACCGTGAAAGACTTGCCCAGCAGAGTCCCTACTTCCGAGCACTTTTCTTTGGTGGAGGTCGAGAGAGCAGCTGGAAGCACATTGAAATCAAAGGTGTAAGTCTGGACCACTTCCGCAGCCTCATGGAGTATGCCCAAAGCTTCAGATTACACCTTGACAGAAAGAATGTCTTGGGAATTCTGGAAACAGCCAATTTCCTCCAGCTGGAGAAGGCCAGGTTGCTCTGCTGTAAGTTCCTAGAGAGAGAACTGCACCTGAGCAACTGTTTGGGCATGATGGCCTATGCATGGCAGCTGGGCTGTCTGGAGCTTTATGCTGCTGCAAGGGAAGTGGTCCTCACCCACCTTCCAGCTGTAGCTTCCGAGGAGGACTTCATGCACCTCTCCAAGGAGACCATTGCAGACCTTCTTGCAAGTGATGACCTTTTTGTTCCACAGGAAGACTTAGCTTTTGAGGTTACTTTGCAATGGGCCACCTTTGATCCCAGCCGTGAGAATGACTTCCTAGAGTTGGTTGGGCTGGTTAGGCCCGAAAGTTTGAGTCTACCGTACATCACAGATCTTCTGACCAAAATCAAAAGTTCAGACCCTCGTGCAAAACTCATCTGCAAACTCAATGATCATCTGCCTGCAAGCTGGACTGCAGGCAGGTCGGTGCCCAGGACTCGCTCAAGAGAGGTGCTGTTCTTGATTGGTGGACCACATGAGCAAGACCAGCAGACTCTCTATCAGTTCAACCCACGGAGTGGAAGGTGGCAATCATGCGCACCCTTGCAGAGGAAGTGTCTCACGCAGTACTCTGTGGCAGCAGTAGGTAACAAACTTAAACCCTTCAGTAACAAGGCTCTTAAAAGGTTTCTAGCATTCTTATTTAGTCTATCAATACATTTTACTCATCTGTAGTAGGTGTTTTTATGAACAGATGTACTTGTTCAGTTGTGCCCAAACTTCCTCCAGGAATTAAGTGCCTGTAATGTTTGAAACATCCTTCACTTTCACTTTCACTTTCACTTTCAAACCACGTCAAGTACATCAGATAAGGTTTGGAAATGTACACAGCATAGAGGCACTTCTCCTGGAGCAAGGATGGAGTAAAGCATCTTACCATGACCTTGAACTGACAAACACCATCATATTCTCCAAGGAGACAACGTGGTGGTAACTGGAGGCTACTACCGAGAGGTTATTTGGTACAGCGTTGACTGGGTACGGATTTACCAGTGTGGCAGCGAGCGGTGGGTGGATGGCCCAGCACTGCAGAAATCCAGACATAGCCACTGCTCAATAGGGCTGGACTTCCAGCTTTTTGTTCTGGGTGGCAGCATGGATGAAGGGCCTGTGTCTGATGTGGAAAGGCTGGTTTTGGGAGCAGATGCGTGGGACAGCGTTAGCCCCATGGTACGGGCAGTGGAGAGGGCGGCGGTAGTTGCCATGGGCTCCTGCATCTATGTGGCTTGTGGTTTGGATGAGAATGGAGAAGTGTACAGTGGCATTCAGAGGTACAAGGCAGAGATTGACCAATGGGATGTCATCTCCTACTCCCCCTTTCCACGGTAAGAATGCAAGAAAACAAAATATGCCACAGACATGAGTTGAGCGAAATTCAGATAACAATATACTGCTGACTGTGGTGAAAGATATTGGTGCATTCATTAGAAGGTTGTGTTTGAGATTTACAAAAGTTTCCAATCAGTCAGGGTTCCAGAATAGTTCTCGGTGTTGAGAGTTCTAGGAAAAGTTTACATCGGTATAGCATCCTTATTTTATGTGAAGGTTGAGACTTGCCATGTGGTTCTTTGACACAGGCTCCCAACCCTGATCCTGAGATACCCTTATCCTGACCAGGGCTGGGAACCACTGCTCCTTTTCACAAGTGGTCCTCATACTCAAAATATCCTCCAGTCAGATGTCTAAAAAGTCATAAAGTCTTTTGTTTATCTTCCACTCACAGGTATGACCTTCTCGCCACTGAGCTCAATGGTGCCCTCTATCTGTTGGGAGGCAAAGCTCTGCGTCTGGACATTGACACTGATGAATGGACCCTTCTGGAAGAGGAGTGTCTCGACAGAAAGTTCTACACTGGCTGTGCCACTGTGAACGGGCAAATCTATTTGATAAGTGAGAGAAAGATTAACAAAGTCTCAACCAACATGATTCTCTTGGACCCTTACATTGACACATGTTTAGAAATAGATGACGCAATACCGTGCCCTGTTCCCATTCGGGGTTGTGTTACAGTACGTATGACAGGAAGGTGAACAGATCAGTGTTGCTGACCTTTCGCTTCCTCACTGAACTTTTTTTTTGGTCCTGTATTTCAGAGTAGACATGGAAAACATCTTAACATGCCACATGAATACTGAGACGTTTATGCAGCGGTTTTATATAAAGGCCTGACAAGTAAAGACCAGAATTAGAATTAATATTTAATCATTTTTGTATTTATTTATGTTGAATTGTTGAGAATATGCCTGGAGTTTGTGTGATGTGAGATCAGCGTCAGTGTCTCCAATATACGTATCAATAAATGCCTCATTTGGTGCGAGTCCGAATCAGGAACACCGATAATGTTCTCCCTCTGAAAAAATTAATTAGATACATTTATGCAGAGGGAAAGAAGGACGTGTGTTCATCAAGCATCTCAAAGAATAATGACCCAAGTCCAGCACAGTTCAGCTGACCTTTGACAAGCATTAAGAAGTTTCACCACATACCCAGTCCTGCTGTACGTGACAGTGATACAGATCTCAATTAATACTTGCTCAACTAATAACCTCAAAACCATGTCAGGCAAACCAGTTGACCGCTTCGTCAATTCCATCTGACTAAAAATCATTATCTCAATACAGTGGTTGCCAAAAGAGAATACAGGGTCTCCTCGAGTTACGACACAGATCTGTCGTAACTCGAGGAAACTCTAGCCTCAGTCACTTACCGATCCTAACACAGTCGTAAAATTATAAAAACACAATGAAGCCACAGAAGAAAAGTAAAACTCCCTCACTCAGACGCCGCATTACTGCGTATTCTTCCGCCGCACGCAACCAAACTAGTTCACCCACGTAGTCCGTAAGTACGAGGATTACGGTGAGAGCCGAGTGGGAGTGGGAAACGTCGTAAGCCGAGACTGTTGTAACTCGAGGACCCCCAGTACAGTGAAGCACAGAAGGCACATGCAGTGTTTTCTGAAACAGGTGTATTGACTTGCCGGATTCCAGTAGCTGCCGGAGCTCCTTCATCCGGTTGGCCGAGCCAGACTTCCTGTAGATGCCCTCAGTGTAGAGGCCGTTCATCTCCACGTGCTCCAGCATCAACTCCAGCACCACAGGAACAGGGGTCCTGTCGTTGATCAGGCAGGACACGCGCACGCCGAAGTGCTGAGAACCGGGATCTTCATCACTCTGACAAAAACAGAACAGGACGTTTAGAACGAGCGCCAGGAGAAAACAGACAATGGGTTGTCATAACACCAGAATTTTTGACTATGATGTCAGTACCAGGTGTGGTATCACCTCATACTACCTCTTACAAAAAAAAAAGAAAAAGAAAAAAATAGATCATTTTCTGTCAGTGTTTGAACACGCAGCGTTTATTGGATGGACAAAAGAACATCATTCAAATTGGGCCTAAAACAATTTGCTTATTCTCCACACAGGTGCAAGAACATCTCTGACTTTCAAACAGAATCTCTATCCATACAAAACCTTTTAAATTAAATGAGTAAAAAGTGACTAATTAGCTGAATTGTGTGTATGTGCAGCATGTTGGGAAGGAAACACGAAGACTCACACTCAAAACCTTGGCATGGTTTGCACTGTTTGTGTGTTGCAATACCTGCTCTTATTTGTGGCACAGCGGTACAAAGGTTGTGAGAAATCCTTAAGAGGAACTAAAGCTGGTGCATGAACCATTACAGCACCTACATCTATATCAGCATAGTGAGAGTCTATTTAAATAAAGAACTGGAAGCGATAAATGTTTGTGGAGCTATACTGCAGTGTGGCAGTGTATTAAATATTCAATTAATTAGGAAACTACTCAGTGAATGACTTCACACCAGTGGTTTGGTGGTCAGGAAACCGGATTCTAAAACACATCCTGAAACTGTTAGTTTCTCCAAAAATACGCTCACTTAAATATAATTCCGTTAAAAATAAACACCATGAAAGGTGGTGGTGCGTAACTGTACAATCAGTGCGGTCAACAGACATCGTTATACTGCGAGTCTTACCTTCCTCAAGCAGAAGCTGCTACATTCCGTGACGATTTTGGACAGGCACTTCTTGTGGCAAACAAGTTTGCAGTCTGAAACACAGTCATACAATGTGTTAAAAGTAAAAAAGAAAAGTAAAGTGGGCTTTTATAGTCAGGTGTGAACAGAGTACAACACACAGTATGAACGGTGTGAAATTCTCTCTCTGAATTTAACCCAATCACCAAGTGAAGCAGGGGGCTGCCACCAACGAGAGGCGCCGGGGAGCAGTGGTGACACTAGCAGTGTTGGGATTCGAACCCACAACCTTCTGATTGCAAGGTCAACTCCCTAACCACTAGACCACCAGCTGCCCCAAATATAGAACAAATCAAAAAGTAAAGAAAAGTCAAATTAAACTTGTCCTCTCAGCTGTATACACTTATACAGTAAGAGATGATGTGTCTCCAGATTTTACAGAGTACAAAAAGACACACAGAAAAAAACAAAAACCTGATCTATGGATTAAATATATTTAACTGCTACAGAATGAATCTGCTGTATGAGGGTTCAGTTTCTCCTCAGTGACTTTCCCTCACCTGTAAGAACGTCTGATCTCAATCAGATCTCAACACTGAGACTAAACAGTTCAAATGTTCTGATGATAAACCGGAGGACAGCAATGTTTTCGGTACCAGAGCAGGCTGGATACTCACAGCTGCACATGTAGGCTTTCTCCATCCCCCAGATGTAGGAAGAACACTGGTCACAAGACTGCATGATGTTCACCTGGTAGTGACTGAACATGTGGTCCAGCGGGCTCTCCAACTGGAGAAAGAGACTCAGGGTTAGAGGAGAAACCTGACGGATCTGCAGTAACCAGGAACATTCTGACAGGCTTGCACAAGTTATTGTATATTTACAGTCATGAAAAAAAATAAGACCCCTTTTCCCTTTTTTTCTGTTCACTGTGTGTACAGTTTGCGGCAGTGTGTGTGTGTGTGAGAGAGAGAGAGAGTGTCTGTACAGGTGTCTGTTCTTTTCTGAACTATTGCACTGTGTAAAAATAAGAAACGCCTCCATATGTGTTGAGTGCAGTAGTGTGTGAGTGTGTGTGCAGTAGTGTTTGTAGAGCAAACACTTCTGTTCTGTATTCCAGCAGCTTCACTCCTGATTCAGTTTCTGATGGATGAAACAGAGTCACACACACACACACACA
>JBBJLS010000039.1:8583013-8597513 GCA_037577275.1 Bryconaethiops microstoma | reverse complement strand
ACACACAGACTCACAGTACATACATACACTCTTCATACACACACACTCACAGTACATACACACACTACATACACACAGACTCACAGTACATACATACACTCTTCATACACACACACTCACAGTACATACACACACTACATACACACAAACTCACAGTACATACACACACTACACATACACACACACTCACAGTATATACACACATTACACATATTCAATCACACACACACACGTACACACTGACACATATTACACATACACACACAACACAAAAAATCACATTACACATACACATAGATGCACACTTACACACACACATGTACACACACACATTACACATATACATGCACACACACACACACATACACACACACACACACACACACACACACAAATATCAGTGTTTTTACCCAGTGTGAAGTGCTAGTCGTTCTTCTTCACCCATTAATTTATTTCATTTCCAGTCTAAAATAACAGTCCAACAAAAAATCTAATTTACCTGCACTGCCTCCAGGACATCTTTGGAGTCCCAGTTTTGCTTCTTTAGTTTAGAACTAGAGCTCAGAGGCTGAGAAGTCAATAGTCACCCGAATCATTTTCATAAAAACATCTCCCAAAACTTTTCTCAGTCTCCTCAAAGCGCGCCCAGCTCTTCATTAAGGTGGATGTTGTTCAGGACACGGTCTGACTTCAAAATGTTCCCATTTATCAGAAAATAAAGCATTTCCCACCAGTGTTTTCTCCAGGCCCGTTTTTAAATGGTAAAAGTAATACAACGTGAATATTCCAGTTGATATTCACACTAATCTCCTCTTTCTCCTCTAACAGATAACCGGAAGGGCTTCTGTTTCACTGAGGTTCTGCAGACCATGTGCCAGCAGAGCTCCACCAACCGCAACAGCGTCACCAAATCCGAGTGCTGCTGTAACGGGGGGCGCGGCTGGGGGCCGCAGTGTGAGCTGTGTCCTCTGCCCGGCACCGTCCAGTACAAGAAGATGTGTCCTCAGGGACCAGGATACACCACCGACGGCAGGGGTGAGCGGAGCGTTCAGCACAGGCCCTTCAATCTTTTCAATCTATACTGTACTGGAACAGAACATGAGTGTTTCTAACTTAAAATGAACAGAAAATGAACTTAAAACTAACTGGGAATTAGTGTTTCCAATGTAAAATTAACATAAAATGAGTGTCTCCAATGTAAAATTAACTTGAGTTACTGTATAATAACTAGGGCCCAAAAAAGTCAGACATATTCAGACATAAATAACACTGATTATGAAAAAATGATCACTAAAGCAGTCCACACTTTTTCATAGAGATGTAAGTTTTCTTCTGGATCTTCTGGTGGATGTGAAGATCTGATGATCTGAGCTGAATAAAGATCAGAGCAGTGAGAGAAAAGAAATGTGATGTGAAGATCTTAAACTGGGATCGGGCTGAGATCAGAGGAAGCTCTTTCTCAGGAGCTGAATTTAAGAAGTGGGAGAAAATGGTCAGAATCTCATACTGATGTTAAACTGAGCTCAGTTAGGTCTAGGAGAATAGAAATGGAATAGAATTTATTTTGATTGTACTTTTCCTCTCGGAGATCTGGGTTTGGAAATCTGGTCCAAAGTCTAAATAACGTGTGACGAAGACTCAAATTCACTTGTGTATTTTAATGGTGGTGGTTTTGAAGTGGTCCTCTTCGTTCCTCAGATATTAACGAGTGTGAGGTTCTGCCCAACCTGTGTAAGAACGGCCAGTGCATCAACAGCGTGGGCTCCTTCCGCTGCCACTGCAACATGGGCTACACCAACGACTTCAGCGGGACGTCCTGTGTCGGTACGGCTCTCACAAAAACACCAAAAGCACCAGTGAAGAAACCCTCTCTCATCACAGCTCTGTAATTATATAGTCTGCTAAAAGAAAGTGAATGACTTTTATTTGACAAACTCTCCCTACTTGGCCAAAATTTTAATGCCTCAGCTGAAACTGAAGTAACACTTCACACGTATTAAAGGTTTATAAATGACTTATAATCAGGTTATTGATTAGGTTGTTTATAAATCATTAATAAGCAGTAATTAACAAGTTATAACAGTCATACATTGATGCAGGCTCACTATTTGGCGAGATCTGGTGTTTTAATGGTAGTGGCATGTTAATAAAGTCCGGATGAAGCTGACAGTTTAACATTCTGCCTGAGAAACAGACAAGAACAACTCAGCAACCAGCAAGATCTGAAACAGTGAGCCTGCACCAGTTAATGATAACTGTTATAACTTGTTCTAAGTGCTTATTAATGGTTTATAGATACAACCTAGTTAACAACCTGATTCTAAATCGTTTATAATCTCTTTATAAGAGGAGTGTTATTGTAAAGTGGTCCCAACATGGACTTTACACTGCAAAAATGAAATCTCATCAAGCAAGAATGTCTTCTTTTTTATTATTAGAACAACTGACTGGACTATGTTAGATAAATAATCCGTTTTAAAAAGGGTTAGAAAGTAAAATTTTCTCACTATATTGGCATTTTGCTTGATTCTCGTGGTTCTTTTTCTTGTTTTGTGTTTATTTTACTTATGTTTTTTGCTGTGTAATGTGGGTTTTCTTGCCTTAGGATTTAACAGCATGGCGAACAATCACATAAAAAAGGGACAAATACATTCAAGAAAAGAAACTGTTGTGAACGTCATGTAATTATACCACTGAATTTCCATTTCTTCAAACAAGAGTGGAGTCCTTATGTTACCTCAACATGTAACACAACCGCAATTAATAAGATAACCCTTTATTAATATTGACCCCATTTATTATTGACATATTTTCAGTTGGGCTCTTTACTTGGAGCTCAAAATTCTTTATTTTTTACATATAAAGTTATACAAGAAAAGATTCAAGATTTGAGATTCAAGATTCCCGTAAGACTGTGCAAGTTATCAAGTAATGTTTTTAAATATATATTTTTACTCTATATTTTTATCACTTTAGTTTAGACGTTTCGGATTTCTCTTTATTTCCAATCATTTGACAAATTTATTGCAGTTTTAGGGGTCGACTCACATTTCGCTACACACTGCACTGGTATAATGGTGTATGTGACAAATAAAGTATCTTAAATCTTGAATTTAAATTAAATGAAAGAGAAATTTGGGAAGGCTGAACTAAGGTAATACACATATACAGAAAAAATATATTCCAAATAAATAGTATTTATTCCAATAGTATATTGTAAATAGAGTGTAAGTGATGATTATGATTATGGTGATGGTGATGACGTTACTTGATGCTTTCCCATGTGCCCCAGATTTGGATGAGTGTTCTCAGTCTCCTAAGCCGTGTAACTTCCTGTGTAAGAACACTGAGGGCAGCTACCTGTGCTCCTGCCCCCGGGGGTACATCCTGCAGCCGGACGGGAAGACCTGCAAAGGTGAGGACCGACCAACTGCAGTGAAGGACCTGCAGACCAATAACTAACCTTGTGCTCCCAGTAACTGGCCACTTTATTAGAAACACCTCTATTGTGCTTACACTGATTAACCACTTTACTGGAAACACACCGTACACACTGTACTTCCACTCCTGGCCACTTTATTAGAAACACCTCTATTGTGTTTACCTTCACTGGCCACTTTATTAGAAACACCCCCTTATACTTCCACTCCTGGCCACTTTATTGGAAACAGATCTATTGTGCTTACACTCACTGACCACTTTATTAGAAACACCTCTTTTTTGCTTACACTGATTGGCCACTTTACTGGAAACACCCACCTTGAACCCCCACTACATTTTTTTTCCCCTCAGATTTGGACGAATGTTCCACCAAGCAGCACAACTGCCAGTTCCTGTGTGTGAACACCATCGGCGGCTTCACCTGCAAGTGTCCCTCTGGATTCACTCAGCACCAGACAGCCTGCATCGGTCAGTACACACACACTCAAAGCTTCACACACACACTAATCCTCCCTCGGGTTCTCTCAGTGGAAGAAACACTTTATTCAGAACATAAAAGGAATGGACCAAAGCAGTCTTAACTGCATTAAACCTAGTTATATGCAAAAATAAGTACATAGGCCCATTACTGTTAATGTGCAGAATATATATATATATATATGTAAATTCAAGAGAGTTTATTGTCAACCTAGCCACATACACAAGTCCACAGAGGGTTAAAATAGCATGTTTGACGTCACATTGCATATATATGTGTGTGTGTGTGTGTGTGTGTGTGTGTGTGTGTGTGTTTAATGATTCCAGTCCTACAAAATCTTATAAAATCTGAGGGTTCAATGACTGTAGTCTTATAAAATCTGAGGGTTAAACGACTAGTCTTATAAAATCTGAGGGTTATTTGATTCCAATTACCTGCTTTTCTACCTATTAGATAACAACGAGTGTATGAACCAGCCGAGTGTGTGTGGGTCGCGGGCGTCCTGCCTCAACACCCCCGGCAGCTTCAACTGCGAGTGCCAGAAGGGCTTCTCTCTGGACACCGCCGGCGTAGAGTGTGAAGGTGATGCTAACGGCCGGCTCAGGACCAGGCCAGGCTGGAGTTTTACCTGTTCTGGGTTTCTTCATATTAACTCAGTTTAAAATTCATCCATGAAATGAGATCATGCCTCCGTGTGTCCTCCAGTGTGAGATTAGAGTCGGTGTCTGAGTCAGTAGGTTCTGCTGTTCCTCTCTGTTCTGCGTTAAAGTGGCCGTGTGCTGCAGAGGTGCCCAGTTTCTGGAAATGAAATGTTTGAAAATCATTGAATTCGTTCCAAAATGTTCTGAAATAAACACAGCCGTGTTCCTGCTGCAGATGTGGACGAGTGCGGCGGGAACCACAGATGCCAGCACGGCTGCCAGAACATGCTGGGCGGGTTCCGCTGCGGCTGCCCGCAGGGCTACGTCCAGCACTACCAGTGGAACCAGTGTGTGGGTGAGTTCCTCTGTGAGCCACCTTCGAGAGAGAGAGAGAGAGAGAGAGACAGAGAGAGAGAGAGAGAGAGAGAGAGAGAGAGACTCACAACACTCAACAGTAATGATAATAATAATGTGATGTTAATTGTTTTTTTTATTTTTCCTTCTCCATAATAATGATGATTTGTTTTGCCATGTAAATAATTTATTTTGCCTTCTCCATGAAAACATATTATAATATTAGTTTTTTCAAGATTCAACATTCTTTGTCACATGCACAGTTATACATACTGTACAACTGTGCAAAATGTCATAATAGATTATCTAGTCTTAAGATTACTTAAAGAGAGATACGATAATAATTAAAAATAGACTGAAAATAAAATAAAATATAAATATTCTGTGTAATAAAAGAAATATATACGTATTTGTGATGTAATGACCTTTTTTTCCTTATATGGAAAATGAGAGTTCACTTGTTTATTGAAGAGAAACACTGAACAGAGTGACAGTATTGGAGATATTTTCCAATGTTTAAAAACGGATTAAAATATGCTCATTCTCTTTTCCCCTCTGTCCGACCTCCTCCCAGATGAGAACGAGTGTGCGGGCAGCCAGGTGTGTGGGTCAGCGTCCTGCTATAACACTCTGGGCAGCTACAAGTGTGTGTGTCCATCAGGGTTCGACTTCCAGGCGGGTGCCGGTGGGTGTCAGGATGTTAACGAGTGCTCCATGGGCAGCAACCCGTGCAGCTACGGCTGCTCCAACACGGACGGGGGGTACCTGTGTGGCTGCCCGGGGGGCTTCTACCGAGCGGGACAGGGGTGAGGACACAGCACAGACACCCAGACACACCAGCCAAATGTTTTTACACACTCTGATATTTGCATGTTACTTAATATTTACAAATACGTTTACAGTATTTTCACCATTCGTTCCTTTGTTAGCCGGAAAATGTCATTTTTATTGTTCATCACTACTGTCACAGGGGAGCCACGTCCGGAAGGGAGGTAGGAGGCACTCACGCGGACGTCCATGACAAAAAAGGGTTTTATTTAGGAGAATAAGGAAACACAAAAGGGCTCGAGGGCCAATCACCAGAACGCAAAGAACGTGGGCTAGAATATGCTCCCGTGACCTGAACTAAAACAAGGTGAACTTAAATACGCAGGGGGAGCACCATGAACCAATGAGAGAAAGGAAAACGATAAACGTTGATTCTAGCCGGCTGTACATATTCACGAGTCTGATGCCGACTAGAAAGGACCGCCCCTAGAGGGCCAGTTCATGGTCCATTGATGCCCTCTAGTGGTCGCGGGGCAGAACCGTGACAACTACTGACCTACAAAAAGCCCCCTAATATAATTATAATTATAATGTGGATCATTAGACGAGTGTTAGATATTTAAGGAGCTATTAAGTGCTGAAACAGTAACGATTGCATTTAAAGTTAAAGGACAGTCTAGAATTTGACTCTGCATCACCAACAACCAGTTAATAGGAGTCGGACCTGCACTGTTACAGATTCTCTCATCTTAGAAAGAAAACTGGCTTTATTTCACATATTTTCATTCATAGTTGTTCACTCAACAACTTTCCAGTTCAACAAGAATAAAAATCTGCAGTTTATGAAATAAATGGATCAGTGGGAAAAACCTGTGGTGTGCAGGAACTCTGGACTGTTAGTGTATTTATTAGCTGTTGGGAGATTGACATGTCCTCTCTTTCATGAGGGACCTTCCAAATATCACATAGAAATAATACAAGAAAGCTTATAAAAGTTTGGGACCCCGTGTGGAAATTTAGGGGCAGTTTCTTAGACCCCCATTAAGCCTAATGCCTTCTACAGACTGTGAAATTTCATTTGATTCTTATCAGATTGTTACAAATCACACTGTGCGACGTGGATCTAATGCACTTGGGTAAAACGTGTGTAGATGTTTGATGAGGTGTATGATAGTATGTTAACTGAAGGTATGGAGCCTATTGAATCGCAAGCTATGATGTAAATTAGTATAAAAGAAGAAAATGTCATCAGCAGTGCTGGTTCTGCGTTAACAGAACAAGATGGCAATCGGTGTCCCACGTACCGGCGTTCCTTCGTTTCTCCTCCGCACTGTTGGGATTTTGTTGATAAACCCGTCATTTCATGTTGCGTTTTGATTGGCTGGTCAGTAGTTGTAGGTCATAGCAGGATACACACTGTGAGAAGGTCGTCTTACATTTCTGACATTGTCAGAAAATAATCTGTCTGTCTTTGTTCGCCGTGACGACGGCTGTTTTTGAACCTCTCTCACAGCACGATGTAGGACCACCGTTTAGGAGACACCACCAAAGAAATCAGCACGACTGTTTCACGATTGTAATCTTTCGTCAGGGACCGCCCAGAATTATATAATGTATGCCAGGAATAAAACACATTTCCGATATAATTCACCACTGACCGTGCAGTTCAGTCCGAGACACGGGTGTAAGGAGATGCGGAGAGTCTTTAATAGTGAAGGCAGTGTGGAGGAGTCGCAGTAATGTGTATTTGTGTGCTGGTCTGTAGGCACTGTGTTACTGGAGTGGGCTTCCAGGGCCAGTTCAGCTCTGAGGGAGATGAGGAGAGCGCTCTGTCTCCAGAAACCTGCTACGAGTGTAAGATCAACGGAGACGTGGGCAAGAGCGGCCGCCGCAGACGCAGCGCTGCAGACAACGAGCTCAAGGTGAGGTCATATGTGGGGATGGTGCAGACGCTTGCTGGGATAGGAAACTGTCCTGATTCCTGATTCTGATTATTAAAAAAATATTACAAATAAAAATCTTATTATTCTTATTATATGTGAATTTTGGGGACGCTTCTCCTCTGAGGCTGTTAGAAAAATTGGCACTGTTCCAACTCTGACATGTGCCTTAGACCCCCCGTATTGTGCTTGTACACCACTTATCAAGAATGAATGGGCAGGGCGAGTCATGGTTTACGTATGTCTGCGTGTTTGCCTAGTCATTCCCAGACCTCCTAACGGAAGCCCAATATTAAATCATGCTTCTCATGAAATTCCTCAAATACCTGATTCAGGTCAATCAATACTGCATTAGATAAAATCTGCTGATGGAGTTTCACAAATCCACGCAAAGCTTTTAGGCAGTGAGGTGAAATCTGGAACTGAACCTGTTATTCCAACCAGTTTGCAAAACTTTTTGGTACCTTTTACAAGAAAACAAGTGCTTTCTTGTTTGCATTTATTCTAATTTGCTGGCAGAAAGTCCCTCACTGCTCAGATTTAAACCAGTTTGCAAAGGAGCCTAAGACGTTTACAGAGTACTGCATATGGCTGGTGGCCTAGTGGTTAGGGAGTTGGCCCTGTGACCAGAAGGTCGTGGATTTGAATCCCAGGACTGTTAGTGGCACCACTGAGGTACCCTTGAGCAAGATACTGTACCCACACACTGCTCCTCGGGCGCTGTGTTCCTGGCTGCCCGCTGCTTCACTCGGGGGATTTAAATTTATATTTACGCCATTTAGCACACACTTTTATCCAAAGCGACTTCCATTCCCTAACTACAGGGGCATGCTGAAGGTCGGACTCAAACCCACGACCTCTTGGTCCAGAGGCAAATATCCTACCACCATCCCATAGAGCTGAAGTGCCCAACGCGGGGCTCGAACCCACAAACCTGAGATTACGAGACTCGTGTTGTACTGACTGAGCTAGCTGGGTTAAATGGGTTAAATGCAGAGGACACACTGTGTGCTGTGGTGTGTTCACGTGTCACTTTTCACTTCATGTGTTCACCTCGCCCCCGTGTCTTTCCTGTCCTGTAGGAGTCCGTGAGTCTGGCCAGTGTGGACACTCAGAGCTCCATCCCCATGAACCTGTCTCTGGCATTGCTGCAGAACAAAGAGCCGCTGCTGGAGCTGCTCCCGGCCCTCGAGCCCCTGGAGCACCACGTGCGCTACGTCATCACCCACGGCAACCAGGGCGAGCATTTCCGGCTGCTGGAGCGCCGGGACGGTAAGAGCATCCTGCGCTTGGGCCGCAAGCCACCCCCCCCGGGTTCGTACAGGCTGGAGATCGCCTCGCTGCCGCTGTTCGGCCCGCGCAAGCTCAGGGAGCTGGAGGACCAACACGACAGCGACTACCTGCTGGGGGAGATCGGAGACGCGCTGCGCATCAAACTGCACATTCACCTGCACTGAGCGCCAACCACCAAGACTGCCTGACCCTTGGCCCCAGATTTATGACCCCAGTCCCAACCCTATAGCGCAGGGGTCACCAACCGTGCTCCCGGAGAAATACCACCCTGCAGAGTTCAGCTCCAACCCTCTCCCACCACTCCGATACACCTAGGCATTGGGGAACAGCTGCTTAAGAGACTGTGCTGTTGACGCACTACGCCAGAAACACCAGTCTAGTGTAGAGAAGAAACTCAAAGTAAAGACAAAATGAAGATGTCAGTATCAGCACAAACTCAAGGTTCTAATATCGGGAAAGATGTATCGTATCAGCTCTTCTGTCTTCCAGTATATAAAACAGATCGGCCTTTGTAGATGCCTTAAACTGTCCTGTTCTGCTGCCATGGTGGAACTGTTCTATACGCTGTCAGAAAAAATGACCCCCTTCAGGGTACAAGCGCTGGGTGGTACCACCAAGGGAACCTTTAGTTAGGGAACAGGACTGACTCCATACCCCCTGTATGACTCCAGGGGTTTTATTTAAACCTGTTAAGTTATAAAAGGGTACATATATACCCATTTCTAGTGGGAAAGTGAATGTACTGGATCTTTAAAGCTCATTTAAGGCACCCTGTTGGGTACATTTATGTCGTTTGTACCTTGGAGGGGGCTAAAATCTACCAGGACAGGATTTTTTTTTCTGACAGTGTACAGACGCATTGGTTTGTGCTGCCATTTATTTTCAGAGTTTCCCTTAGGAAGTCCTTGATTAGCTGGATCAGGTGGGTCAGACTGGGGTTGGAGGTGAAACCTGCAGGGCGGTAGATTGGTGCCCATCTCTAAAGCGCTTTATACTGAAGAACTGTCTTTTATTCACCACACACTGTTCTTCCCTTTCCTGTATCCCTGGTTCTCTGGTTCCATCCCTGGAAAATACCCTCCCCGCATTAATGCCAAAGCATTACAGTCAAGCTAGGAGGCTTCCGATCACCTTCCTAATCAGACAGGCATAGAGAGAGAAGCTCATCAGCAACAACCGCTGTCGCTGCGACAATCCGAAACAATAGCGACGTTCGCCACTATGCTGTCAAACCACTAGCGATGGCTGTAAACTCTCACAGAGAGGATTTAATGTGGTGCCAAAGCTTCCAGCCCGTAAGGACAGTCCAGTATTTCTTTCGGAATCTAATGTAACGCCTATATCAGCCTTACAGTGCACATAAAAACAAATAACGTCTCGTATTCTATTAAGAAATATATTGATTTTTATCTGTTCAGAGATAGCCCAGACAACCACTGACCTTTCTGTAGCCTAATCTCAGTGACCACTGGGGTCAAAGGGTATTCCATTCAGTATTGAGTCACTTGTAATGGATTGTACTGTTTAAAGAGAAGAAAGTCACACGAAGGACTGCAACAACAATCACAACGTTTCAGGTCAAATCGGGAGTTGAACGGGCATCACGTCGGGGGTGGCCAGGCCTGCTTCTGGACCTTTACCTGAACTGCTCAGTCCAGTGTTCTCCCCTGCAGTGTGGTCCTGAAGCAGGGTTGGTCGCTCCTGGGCGTTGTCATACGGCTTTTACCTCTTAAAGGAGCAGTCTGGAGGAAAATCAGCTGTGCAGTTTTAGCCCTTTGTCTAAAATGGAGTTGACTAGTCGAGACCTGTGGTGTCTGAAGCCGGTGGTGTTTCTTGTCATTCTGTTGCTCTAGGGGAGGATGGGGATGGATGGGTGGGTTTGTTGACTGGAGTGGGCTGTAGGGGGGTTTTCATTCAATCAGCATTGCCAGTACTTAGAAACACCACCTGTCTGGAGCTAAAAACAATCCTGAATTTGATCCATTGATTTCATATCAAACAGCATAAGACTGTTAGTGGTACCACTGAGGTTCCCTTGAGCGTGAGACCGTCCTCACACTCTGCTCCTGGCTTTCCGCTGCTTCACTTCGTGAATGGGTTAAAGGAGTTAAATGGGTTAAATGAGTTAAATGGGTTAAATACAGAGGAAGAATTTCGTGCTGTTCACACTGTGCTGTGGCGTGTTCACGTATGACAGAATGGTCACTTTCACTTTCATATTACAGTTTACTAACATCGACACAGTTTGAGTTCTGGTTTAGGTTTACAGTTTGTACTTGTACACACCGGTTTTCATTATTTGTATTAGATACATTAGGCTTGAAGCTCCAGAGAACAAGTGAACTTCAGACACCAAACATGTCTTGGCTGATCAACAGCACTCGGGATTAAAAACTGTAAATTAATTTTTTTTTTTTTTTTTTAAACCCTGTGAGTCTCAGTCCCAGTCCAGGCACTGCACATTTGTGTGTTTTCCCTGCTGTAACACACCCGACTCGGCACATTCAGGATCAGAAAAATGAAACTGCACGCGCGCGCACACACGTTGACACAGAGGCATGGCTGCTGCGGTGGTGCTCAGGAGTTGTGGTACACTGAACCTGCTCCTTATATTAGAATCAGGGAGATCCAAAAACACAAACACACACACACACACACACACACACACACACACCTAACTCGAGTGTGTAATGCAGCTGCAGTTTAAGATGTTGCGTCCAATCAGCAATGACAATTTTTCATTGTAATTTTTCAAATTAGTTTTAGTATTATAGTCTTACATTTACTTTCAGTATTAGTCATAGTCTTACAATTCATTTTAGTATTAGTATCATTTTTTAACTAATTTTATTATTGTCCCGAATGCTGACCCGTCCTTTTATTTTCATCAAATTATACCTCCTTTAACACGTCTGAGCAAAACAACAGAAGAATGCTCGTTTATTTCGAGACCTTTGATAGACAGCGATCGAGGGCGTAGAGACCCCACAGTGACCTCAACGGTACAGAAACTCAAGCAAGCCATGCCCACACACACATACACACACACACACACACACACACACAACCAAACATCCAACCTCAATGATGCCGGCCCGTTCAACTCCCTGTCTACTCTCTTTTTTCCTCTCGGGGAAGAAAAAAGGTGCTAAACGACTCCAACACTTACGCTGTAGGAAAAAAAAATGCAGTCTTGGTTCATGGATTGCAATTGTGACATTTTTTTGTTTTATGTTTGTCTGTCTTTTGTACTGTCTCAATGCTGAAAAACCAATAATACCAAACATGCTTTTTTTTTTTTGGAAAATTAAATTGTATATTTTCAAGTGTAGATGTTTTTCTGTTGTTGTTAAGAGCGTCTAGGCTGTCGAACCAAATCCAACGCAAGATAGAAAGACTTAAAAAGTGCTGTTGACTCTGTTCTCCTGTCGAACGGCCGCCAGACACTGAGCGACGTCCCATCACTGTTTACATGACGCTGTCCTGCGGGCGGCGCCTCTGGTGCAAAACCGACTGATCCCGTCAGACTGATCCCGCGGTGTCTGATCTCTTTCATCTCTGGTGCTAAAAAAAAAAAGCAAAAAGCTGATGCTTCCTGAACATCGAGGTTCCTGCACTGTACCAACAGCCGGAGCGATATTTATGCATAACCATTTGTCTAACATGGGAAACTTTGTATACTTTTTGTATCTTTTTTTTTTTCATGTTTTTAATCCTAATTTTATTTGCCACTACATGTAAAAGAACGAATGTGCGTGTTTGTACTGTATCTCAACATCAGCAAACTTGAAATAGCTCCGTCATTGTGGGACTGAAAATAAACCCCAAAACAACGAAAAGTAGAAACAAACAAAAAACAAACTTTGAGCCATAGAAGATCCACGAAAAGGTTCCAATTCGTTCAATTTCTGATCAAACGGCTACTATTATATCAAGCAACAACAAAAAAAATTGTTTTTTATATTTCTGTAAGAAACACCAAAAATGGCAATAAATCATAAATGGGTTGTTTTTAAAGCGTTTGTGGTGCTGTTTCAATGGTGGAATGGTTTATTGATCGCGTGGGAGGAAGGTGCCCATCCATGTCCTGCTCCGAGGACTGAGGATATTGGAAACGGCAAAAGTGCATAAACCCTTATTTTATTTCACAGAATTGCCCCGGCTTAGCAAAAACAAAGTTAGGAAAAATATCCAATCTACTTACAGTACAAATATTTCCAAAACACACACACACAC
The DNA here is from genome assembly GCA_037577275.1 of Bryconaethiops microstoma. Taxonomy (NCBI): domain Eukaryota; kingdom Metazoa; phylum Chordata; class Actinopteri; order Characiformes; family Alestidae; genus Bryconaethiops; species Bryconaethiops microstoma. The sequence continues at coordinate 8,584,362 of JBBJLS010000039.1, read as the reverse complement.
ACAAAGCAATACGGACCCCCATAAATACCCCCCCCCCTCCCCCCCTTCAGCACAAACGGGTCCGGTGAGAACACAGTGAGGATCTCAGACGTACACTTAAGAGTAGAATATCGAAGGTTAGCAAAAGGAGACTCCAAATCTGAGTCCGAATACAAAAATAAAGCACTTTGAGTGGTCCTAAAACGTCACGACAGAGCTTGGCAAGAGCTAAGACTAACGACCAGACAGCACAGCCACGTCCCACACATTAATAGATACATATGGCTTGTTAATTATACAAGTACACGACATGAGGGAGCCTAATATTAGGAGATCAGGTGACACTTTAAAGGGGATTCTGCTCATGTAAACACCAAGTAAACAGCACAGACACGTCCTCGGGAAAGGAAAAGAGTTACACGATAATTAAGGGTGTTCAAAGGCAGCAGATCTACAAAACTAGCAGTGCAGTAGCATGTGGGGTGTAATAAAGAGGGCGCATTTAATTCATAGCAATCCTGGGATCACTGTGAGTTATTAGTGTCACACACAGTACGGTGTATTTTACGTGGTCTATGGCTGCAGTTGAAGGTAGTTGTAGTCTGGACGTATGTGGGGTCGCCCAAAATATTCCGGCCTAATTAGCCGAGATATCTGATAAGGGATACAAAATAATTCACATCTCTCATCACTCATGCTTTGTTTTGATGGTCCTTAATAGATTATCTCAGTGCTAAAACTGTCAAAGCTCGGCAGTCTTATTGTCATAACAGAGACACCCAGAGTGGGTTTGGTGTGAAACCGTTCTTGAGAGACTTACCCAGAATTGTTCACAGTGGAGGTGAATGGAACCAGACGTCTGCCTCTAAAATCTCCTCACAGAAAGTAAAATGGCTTAAATAATTAAATAAAAATGGCTTTCACTGCCAGATAGACCAGAAATAAGAACACAATTCGATGTGATTTACCACTGCTAGAGGAAACTAAAAGACTGATGCAGATTTCTGCTTAACAGATCATTATTTAGCAAACGTTTTGTTCTGCTCTGTGCAGCTGATTTAGCTAAGTAGCTAACACTGCTAGTTTGTTTAAAGACAACGTGAGCATCTATTGCAGACCATCAAAATAAAGTGTTCCCAAAACACCTTACATACATATTATCCTGATTCACCACCAGTCAAAAGGTTTTGCACACCACAGGTTTTTCCCTCTTATCCATTTATTTCATAAACTGCAGATTTTTATTCTTGTTAAGCTTAAAAGTTGTTGGTTGAACAACTATAAATGAAAATCTGTCCAATAAACCCAGTTTCCTTTCTAAGATGAGAGAATCTGTAACAGTGCAGGTCTGACTCCTATTAACTGGTTGT
>JBBJLS010000039.1:8530807-8560622 GCA_037577275.1 Bryconaethiops microstoma | reverse complement strand
TATATATGATTGGTTTATCTTTCTGTTTTAGGTGTGTGTGATTTAACATGTTACCCAGTTGACTCACAGGATGATCCTGTACAAATTTGTTATGATTATGTCTAAAATGATTCTATATTTAGTTCTGCCTAGATGGTGCCATTTCATTTAACGTGGGAGCTGCTTTTCTCCTAACATTCTCCACACATTGTTTAATTATGTTTAATATAATACATATACATGTAACAAACCTAAAACAGAAAGATTAACCAAACAAATATATGTATATATACGGTTTAAAATGTATATAAGTTGCAATCTCATTATCACAAATATTAGCTAAAGTGACTAGATTAACCCCTTTTATACTGGCAGGTCCAGACTCCATTACATAAGTGACATATCTGAATATTAACTAAACGAATGCTGTGCTGCGTATATCTGAGTAACCTCACCCATTTCCCCCCCAGTCCCGTCATCTTTCTAAGCACCACTTTGGCAAATGACAGCTTTAAGAACACGGTCGCCGCACTGATGCCATGCATCATCCTCTCCTTAATACAAATGCCCGCACTTCATATTCGACCTCGCTGCGGTCAGTCTGTTTTTTTTTTGTTTTTTTTTATTTTGTGGTCTTAAAGACTGATTGCACTCTCCTCTGCTCTGTGTTGCAAACTCAGTAATGGCTCGTGGTATTCATAATTCAAGCGCCATTGATTTGTGGTTGTAGCTGTGCATTAGTGCTAAGGTGAACAGAGAGGGTGTCTTTGGGGCTTAAATGGACACATACACACACCTTGGAAATTTCGGTGCCACTTTACAATAAGACCACCCTTGTAAAGGGTTTATACATGCTTTATAATCAAGTTGTTAATTAGGTTGTAGACAGTTTATAAATCATTAATAAGCAGTCATAATCATAGCAGTTGCCATTCATTGCCATTCAAGACGTAGCAGTTGCCATTCATTGATATAGGCTTAGTATTTGTTAAGATCTAGTGTTTTAATGGAAGTAGCATGTTACTAAAGATCTGATGAAGCTGACAGTTTAACATTCTGCCTGAGAAAGAGACAAGAACAACTCAGCAACTAGCAAGATCAGAGATCCTCCAAATAGTGAGCTTGCATCAGTGTATCAACTGTTATAACTTGTTTATAACTACTTATTAATGATTTATGAACTGTCTACAACCTAATTAACAACCTGATTATGAATTATTTTTAAACCTTTTGTAAGGGTGGTCTTATTGTAAAGTGTTACTCAAATTTTTTTGTCAGAGTAAATCCAAGAAATCCAAGAATTCGCTAAATTTTCCCACTTTAGAAGTGGAATTCTGTACAAATAGGCCTTATTAGTGCAATAAACTATAAACGGCATCTTGGCTCCTCTCTGCTGTTCTATAATTTTACTCAGATTGCAAATATTATATATATTTTATTGCCTGTGACATTTTGAGGCATATAAAATGGCCTTTGTGTCCGGTACATCTTCAATTTTAGCTCGCCAAATGCATTTAGATGACTTAGGCTGTCATTTAAGAGATGCAAACGAATGCATTCAGCTTTGCGAAGGCTGCCTGGAGTTATAAAAAAAAAAACCCTGATTCATTAATAAGCAATCGCATCATGCACTTTGGGACATGCCCATATGCTGAAGTTCCCCACCAGCAGTTCCTCTGCAGAATGACTGCAGTGCCAGCCCACTGACAGTTCTGTTGTGTCTATTCCCAAAGTAAACTTGCCTTGAAGTAATTACACTGTGGGTCAGCATCTAATTAATAAGCTAAAACAATGCAATCAGTCATCACAAGCAGTTCTGAGCCGTCACGAGTCTGGGAGAGCTTCGCCTGCGTATTATCAGGACGGGGCTCTTTTTCTTCAGATTTACACAAAATGTTTAGTTTTGGGAGTTTTTCTATTTTTGCACAGTTTTTTTCACCTCCTGGTGGTCATAAATGACCTGAAACTTTAATGATTTACATTAAAATTAAGAAAAATGTTTTGAAGTTCCTGAAAAAATGAATTCTGTGAATTTACCATTTTGTAACATAACTGTAAAGTGTATAAAAGGACAGAGTTCTTCTTTTTGAGGTCTATACAAATTGCGGGCGCTTTTATGTTTTTGTACCATTTGAAAGCTTCACCTGCTAATTTTATGAAGAATGGTCCAGTTCTGTATCCTGTATTCCATCTTGAATATTAATTGTAACATTGGTGTAAAAAAGTGACCATTCTGGAAGTATTTTTTGACCATCTGGAGGTCATAAGTGACCTGGAAATTCAATGATTTACATGAAAATTAAGAACATAAACTGTGAACAGTAAAATGTAATGTTACAGTTTTTTGTCATGTTTTTGAAGTGTCCAAATACTTGAAATAAAATCTCAAATACTTGAAATAAAAAAAGATTAGCTTTTTTTTAAACATTTGGAGGTCTTGTCACAATAACGTACATTAATATTAAGATTGTAATCTGTAATTATAAAGTATAAAGTAATTGTTAAGTTTACAGTGTTTTGTTTCCGCATTTTTAATACATAAGTTCACTGTAAATTTGAACGTATGTATTAAGTATGTTTAAGCAGAACAGTGTAAAACTTAGACAAATTATATAAAAAGACAGAAAAATGCAATGGTAAAGAAATATCTTTTGTAAGAACAATTACAAAGGCCTTTTTTTAATCAATTTAATTCAAATAGAGGTTACAAATCACCTGCATTAAAATAAAAAAGTGTAAAGTTAGCATTTCTTGATGATTTTGTTTCCTTTTTTCACTATTTCTTCCAGCAACAGCAGCACGTTGACTGCCTGAGTAAGAGGTTATACTGATTTGAAGTAACTGATCTGACTTTTTGTTGTCCTTGTGGCTTTACTGAAGACATCTTCAATCTGCTACAGTTACACTGGAGTGCATTTCTTTCCCCCAAAACGTCATCGCGAGTTTGGGTGGTTAGAGAGCGAGCAGACAGAGAGCCATTCATCACCCTGCACTTTCTCCCTCCGTCCGTGATGGGCGAGTCGAGAGAGAGTGATGAATGGCAAGCATTTGCGGGGCTCAGGAAACGAGGCAGAGAGAGAGAGAGAGAGTGGGAAGAGAAAGAGATGGAGAGATAGACAGACAGACATGGGGCGACAGTGCCAGAGAGAAAGAGAAAGAGAGAGAGAGAGAGAGAGAGAGAGAGAGAGAGAGAGAGAGAGACTGGCTACTGACAGCCCATGCCCAGGGGAACCCACCATTTCTGCTTGGGCAGAACAGAGCAATACGTCTTACTGAGAACTCAGGGCTGTTTCTGCTTCATGGAGATTTCTCACATTTAAAGGGGTCACTTCGTGGAAAAACTAAAGTTCCTTCCTTTTCCAGAGATAAGAATGTTTAGTGAACATTGCTGAAGTCCAGATGTATCATTAATTCTTTCGTCTATACATGGAAGATAAGAGGCGCCAATGGGGGTCAACACCCTTATTCTATATTTTACATGTTTTTTTTGTTTTTTTTGTCAACTTTCTTCTTTTTATTCTTCATTTTTGTAGACCTGTCCCTTTACAACTGATATATTTAAAGGACCTCTGTTCTGACTGGCTACCCCGTAAGCCCATGCTGAAAAGCAGGCTTGTGATGTCACGACCATGAACACATTTACATTAGCCTGTAGTGAGTTGGCTGCCTGTTCTAGGAAAAGTGTTGTTGAGGTGGAGACAAAGACACAGGACGGCCAGTCAGATCAGAGCTCACCGACATACAGTGCTGTGCAAAAGTATTAGGCACCTGTGCAAATTGTTTAAAGCTGTTTTTCTCAGCAAGTAATAAAGTGTCTTTCTGTAGTTGATATTGTGTGAGCTGGTGAGGAGAACACAGGTTCGGTTCCAGATTCCTCCTCGGTTCCTCCAGCCTTTGTTTGAATGTGTGAAACTCCATCAGCAGCTCGTGATTTGATTTACATCAAACTGTATAATGTTATTTTTGTTTACTCTTTTTAGTTTCATTTAATATATTTAGTCATTTTAATGAGAAAAAACTCACTCCGTTTTAAATTATTATTATTTAAAGTATTATTTTCCACAGTACTGTATGTCAACCTTACAGGTACCGTAGTCATAAAGAGAGGTTGGAAAATGATCATGCAGACATGAGTTATGTCTGTTTTTGCCACATAAAGCCAAACATAACACATATTAGTAGAAAAAGGAGATTAAAAAAAAAACATGGTGAGTATGGGCCCAGTAAAAGTCCTTTTTCATCGACTTTGATGATGTTCACCACTGAAAACAGTGTTGTTCTTTCTGCTGCCTTTGTGTGTCTGATTGGATGTGGAGCCTCGTGTACAGTGTGATTTAGGTGTGATGGCATGTCACACTCCAGCCATCCTCACCTGAGTTCACTGCTGAAGCCTGGACTCGAGCCCTGGGTGCTGTTTAGCGTCCGATCTCCTCCAGCATGCCTAACTCCAGTCATTCACTAATTGCTGAGCGAGTGGAAGTTGTCAGATTTGAGAATTATGGGAGACAGGTAGAGTCAGAGTGAGGTGTTGAGGCGGGATCCTCACTTTTAAGTCTTTTTTTGGGTGTGGAGGGGTTTTACTCACACTGGCAACCCATCCTCTTGTGTGCTCAGGCATGCCTTTAGAGCTGTTTTTCACATTTCAGCAGCTTTGCTTTACTTTACTGGCTCAGATTAAAGCCACAAGCAGCACTGTGGGCTTTAATGTCTGCAAACATTCATTCATGGCTGATTCAGTTCTGGGTTTGTTTTTCATTATTTTTGCTTTAAGTCTGATTTAAAATATGAATAAGACTTCATTCCAGACCATTTTCGAGTGTCTCTATTAATTCCATTCATCATGAATTGTTCATTGCTTAGGTACATCTACCTTGTATCTCCACTCACTAGCCATTTTATCAGCTCCACATAGGAGACCTTTTCTCTATAATGGAAAAGTAGTTTCAAATGCTTCTTTAGTACCTTTAAAATGGTTCCGTATAGTAACACTACTGTTACAAACTAAAGCACCCCTTCTGAATGCTATATAGAAATGCTTTTGTAGTTCTACATTTATATTTTGAAATCCATCTGTTTCTCAGTATTTTAATCCTATTCATCCATGGTAAGGCCCACAGGGCCACCAGTGAGAAGATATTATTTGAGAAGATATTATATCTCAGCACAGCAGTGACACTAACATAGTAACCAAAAATATAGAGCCTACGGTGTCCTGTGGCCAGAAACTGGCCACTAGTGAAGGTTATTTGCAGCATCAAATGAACCATCATCAATAACTTTACATCTGCAAGATGAACAGGTTAGATGTGTCTAATAACATTCTTTCTCCCTTTCTATCTCTCTCTCTCTCTTTCTCTCTCTCTCTCTTTCTCTCTCTCTCTCTCTCTCTGTCTGTCTTGTTCTCTCTCTAACATTCCACTACTATGTCAGTGTCTCTGCTGTGCTGAGAACAAACCACCTGCCCACTGGTGGTCCTGTAGGGGATCCTGACCATTGATTAATGGTGTAAAGGGGGGCTAATGGATGATGCAGAGAACTGATTAAATGGACGGTGCCAAGGTACTCTCTTAGCAAAATAGTTCTCCTTAATCCAGAAATAAACATTTCACCATGCACAGAACCTTTTGGTTAAATAAATCCATCTATCTAAAGAACCCTTGAAGAACAACTGTTTTCAAGTGAGTGAGTGTACCTAGTGATAATGGTAGCATTGGTAGCAACATTAGCGTTATCGACTGAACTATTCGTTTAGTGATGTAAAGCCCAGGTATCTGGACGCTGTAAATTTTTCACAGTAATTTATATTTGCGATTACAGATTCATGAAAAAATCAAAGCTGTCATTTTCTTTACGTTTGTTCAGAAAGGCAGGAGAAGCTTTTCCCCTGGTGAGCATCTCTGTTCTGCTGCATTTTTCATTTCCCCGCGCGCGTGTGTGTGTGTGTGTGTGTGTGTGTGTGTGTGTGTGTGTGTGTGTGTGTGTGTGTGTGTGAGTAAGTGTGCCGGCGGGTAAAGGGTAGAGGGAGAGGAAGGATGAGTGGCTTCTGCTGAGCGGAGACCTGTGGTTGACCTTCCTAACGATAATTCCCTGCGATTCTGACTCCTTGTCGTCTGCTAATTAATAATTCAGAGGCAGCATTATCTGTCCTGTTCATGGAGGAGACTCAGAGAGAATGAAAGAGCTCCTTCAAGCAAAAAAGTCCTTCATGATTCTGCCCTTCTCTTCACCCAGATCTTGCTCTTCTCTGAGCTCCTCAGGGCTATCACCTCACTAGCAGCCCGTCAGGTGGCTTTCGTGCTTCGCTGGCTGGTTGTGCCGCCTGACGCTGTGTCTTCTAGGATGCAGCTGGGATGAACCCATGAATGCAGTTCTCTCAGTTTTCACTTTTGTTTCAGGTCATCTACATTAAAAAAAAGGCCCATTTCTCAGTTGGCACAGGGTTAAAGCGAAAGTTCAGCCTAAAATAAAATGTTTAAAGTTTCTCACGTGGTCCATCAGCCAGTCTGAGGTTCTGTTACTTTGTGCTGGAGCTACGAGGCTAACACTAACAAGCAATAGAAGCTCATAGTCAGTAGTATGCATGTGCTAAATTATCAGAGGGTCTCAAACTATGAAAAGTTGTTCAGTAATCTGTGATAGACTCACATATGTGGTTTCTGAAGCTTAAATTTAGTCTGTACTTTTAACTATTTTATAAGTTAGTACTTTTGCTGTCTAAGACAAATGTATGGCAACCTTTCAGCTACATTAGCCTCATTGCTCCAGTGCAACACTAAGGAAGCATATATATATATATATATATATGCAGTGTGTAATTCACTGACAGCATTTAGGGTAAATGCACAGCTTTCAGCGCCAAAACGATGTGCTGGCATATAAGTGATGTCAAACTTTTTTTAAAAATATCAACTTCACAGTGTTTGGAACTTTCTGTTTTTTTTGTTGTTTTTTTAAAAAACTGTTTAAAAGTCAAAACAACCACATATATTTTTACTTCTGAAGCTAAAAAAAAAAAAGCATAAAAGAACACATCATGTGAAAAGCCCAATCGTGTGTGTTGGTGGAGGGGGGGGGGGGGGGTGTAAGCAGTGTGTCTCACTGTTGACTGTTTTGAAGCATCACAAACAAAGAGGAACTGTAAATAAATACATTCCAGAACAGACACAAGATTTCTAACTGAATTTTCAAAATATTTTACCATATTTGCTAGGTTGCGCTGAAGAAAATGATATGAGGCACTTGGACACATTGTTTAATGCTTCAGATTTTAAAAAAGAACAAGCAATCCAGGAACCAGAAAAATGCCCCCAGGGTTCTAAGGGTTGAGGTGCTTGTTAAAATCATTTTAAAGGCTCCTAGGCAATGGTCCAAAGGCCTCAGGACTGTTGTCTGACTGGGTTAAGGCAGAGAGAGAGAGAGAGAAAGAGAGAGAGAGAGGAAGGTCTTCCAGCCCTCCAATCTCACGAGACTCAGCACTGGAGGCTCATTAGCCGAGGCAGCGACAGAGAGGTGGGGTCGTACCCTTGAGCTAGGTATTGTGTCACCATATTGACCGCAGTGTAATTCAGTGCGGTCTCCCATAGCGCTGGTTAAAGGGCCTGGCTTCTTGTTACTGCTCCACTCAGCCATGTTGAAATTGTCTCCAGCGCTGGGGTCTGGGGGTCTGTGTTTCTGCAGAATTGCCAGATTGATCTTTATTTGGGTTTTCCCTGGAGTAATATCTCTGCTTTCCCTGCGAGGCCTTCTTCACCAACCCAGTCCTCTACAGGCACGATTGCTTCAAGCTTTGTACTGGGGGTATAGGGCTAAATTAGCTAACAAGTAATGGACACTTATGAAAAATGATTATTGTGGTGCTAATTGCACATACAGTACTGTGCAGAAGTCTCTGTTTTTGTATTTTGCTTTGAAACATCTTTTTGGTAAAAAATAAAATAAAGTAAAATGTTTTACTATGACAGGCTACAAAGTGCCAAAAGACACAAGGAGCCTAGATAAAGGAGTTCCAACCACTCAGCATTCAGCACCACCAGTATACTGATCACCGCCTGATCATCTGGAATCACCTGCTCCTGTTTCTTCACTGGATCAGGACTTCAGTTAGATGCTCTTTGTTCTGCTGATGCATAGGCCGATGAGTCTGTCTTTATTTATCCTCCTTTAGAATGTTCGACTTCATTCACATTGTTCTAGAGGGTTCTCTCCTCATCCATACTCTGTTCTAGTATGCGCTTTTTCATTCACATGAATTTAGAATGTTCTCTTTGATTCACACTGGTGGAGCATGTTTTCGCCTCATTTGCATGAGTCTGGAATGTCCCCTTCTCATTCATAATGTTTCAGGATGTTCTCCATCCTTCAAGCTGTTCTAGAATGTTGTCCTTCAATCGTATCATTCTAAAAGGTTCTTTCCTCATTCTTGCTTTTCTACAATATTCTTTTACTAACAAAGTTCTGCTCTGTCATAAGGTTCTAGAATGTTCTCTGCCAATTCACACTGTTTTAGAATGTTTTATCCATTACTCACGCTGTTCTAGAACGTTCTCCATTCATGCTTTTCTAAAACACTCTCTTCTCATTCACACTGCTGTAGGAAGTTCTGTTCCGTGCGATCTTCATTTTTCGCGTCAGTCGTTTTTCTAAAGCTGAATGCTGGCGCTACAGCGATCGTGTTTGTTGAGGACTCTCGTGTTGCTTTGGGCTTTCATAGGCAAAACTGGAGATCACTATCAACCTCGCTTGAATGACTTTATCTTTAACAGTAAAAGCATTTTCCATGTGTTTCCCAAAAATGGCTTTGGGATGGATCCAGATTTCCTCTTCAAAGCAATTTTAAATTCATGCTGGTTCAAAATCATTAGCACTTCGGATATTGCGAACTCTACACACCAGATGCTGAAATGCGCCTCACCTCGCAGCCCCTAACGCCATTTGCTATATGACTGTTTTCAAATAAAGTCTTTATTATGTGCCACATTGTGTCGCACTGTTTGTCGGTCCTCAGCCGAGGATGAAATTAGATGTACTTTCATTGATCTTTCCAATTGTTTTCCCTGGCTGCGAACCTCTCGTGGCTCTAAGCTGATTGAAAGGCCACGTCAGGAGAGATTTGGAGAGCCAAGTAGTTTTGCCAGAGCATTATTGTTTGTTACCATCCCGCTGTTTTCATAAGCCATGAAGGAGAAGAAAAGAAGTCCGTTCAATACTTGCAGCGATGCTAAATTATGGGAAGAAAGACGTGCGGCGCTAGCGGCAATGCTAAATTATGGAATGAAAGCGGTACAAACGACAGTGCTAAGTCATGATTAGCAGCTAGTGGAGGCTTGTGTGAGTACTGAAGTACTGAAGAATACAGCATGCAGCGATTCGTGCCCTTAAAGCCTTTTTATCTCTCGCCCACATTTCCAGAGAAAACAAAGGCTAGCAATTCAACCCAGCCCGAATCCATAGCAACCGTTACAAAAGGACAGACGCAGCGTTGTTAGCTATCTAGTTATTTACTGTCGTGCCTTTTTTAATGAAAGATGGTGTCGGGGACCTTATTTATAATATTGAGACAAATGGTTGTGTGGCCATGAAAGGCACTCGGCTGATTAACTTGCCCACAATGGCTTTTTATCTGTTGCCCGTTTGATGTATTACGTCTTTTTAAGGCTCGGTCGAATGCAATCACAAGCGCTTTCATTGCACACGGCCTCCAGACGCACGAGATTGCCTGTCGCTTCCGTAGGGAGGCCATCCTTCAGAAAAAATTGACTGCTGGACAGTGAGTGAGTGTGTGAGCACACATGTAGTGCATGGCTATGTATGGATGTGTGTTTGGTGGGGGGGGGGGGGAGGGGGTGGGGTCATTAAAAGGACAGAGGTCAGAAAAACAGTGATGGACAAAGTCATTCAGTGTGACGCATGCACTTGTACACATTTACAATGCTGTGGAGTGGGACAGGCTAGGACACTGCTGTCCCAAACAGAAACTGTAAAATGAAAATACATTTATTACAAATATCAATGCTATCACTTTTTTTTTTCCAATAAATTTGAAAAATTTGTACATTAAAAAAACCAAGATATAAATAAAATGGAGACATAAGATTTGGCTTTGTTCTTGCTGCAGGGCAAACTGGATTTGATTCTTTAATCTGATTTTTGCACTTGAGTGTTCAGATTTCAAGCCACAAGTGACCGAAGCGGCTTTGTGTTGATAGACGGCGGTGGAATTTCTGTTCATATTCATTTTAATTGCCATAGTAATGATACATGCGTAATTATGCTGACTAGAGAGGGGCAAAACTTCAAGTCAAGTCAAGTAGAACTTTATTGTCGCAATATACATTAAGTACACAGTGAGACGAAATATCGTCCCTCTTGACCAGAGGAGCAACATACAAAACCACACAACAGCAGCACACTCAGACAGATCAACAATAAGGGGAAAAAGGGGCATTCAGTGCCCCATGTTTGATTTACACATGTGGCGTTGAAGTCTTGATGTCGAGGACCGCCCTGAATAATGAGCAGAAACGCATGAAATCTGATCCAATGTGTCAAACTGTATCACATATCCAGAGGTCTGATTTGAATCAAACCACCTACAGACATGGCCTGCATGCAACTGGCTGATTTTGTTCAGTTATGAAGAATCAGATATACTGAAAATCATATTTGAGCTGTCTTTCTGAACAAGGCCTTTGATGTGACACCAATGTTACATATTTCACACCAAAGGCCTTGTATATATTTATGAATTTTTAGAATTTTTCCTGCATACCATTTTTTTTTCTTTTTCAGCCTTTGGCTCCATGTTTATTTTCTTTCTTTGGTTGTCCTGTGTGGTGGGAAGGCATCAAGTTTGACCAAGAATGCCTCTGTCCAGAACAGAGAGCTTTGGCAGAGATTGCTGAGGGTTTGAATTCACCCGTCCCTTCTGCTGGCCTGCAGTGCTGGAGCAGAATGACTGACGCAGGTTGCTCTAACCAGCCTGTATTGTGTGGAACAGACTTTGTGGCCGTCTTCTCCATGTCCTGTTGCTACAGCTCTTGCGGGGAATTTCCTGCCCCTTCCAGGCTGTGAATGGACTGTGTTCGCCTGCCATAGCACAGCTGCATGGCCTCACCAGGGAGTCCCTGGACCCCCAGCCTGGGCTCCTTCTCCCTCTGACTGACAGCAATTGTCGGCCACAAGACTGCCCTCCTCTTACATCTCAATAACAGCCCCTTTATTGGCTGAAGTTAGATAAAGACGGCACCTCCTCCATCCCAACCCCATCCCTGATGCCAGTCCAGGAGAACACATGACAGTGTGGTCATTGTGTGCCTCTTAAGCCACAGAAAAGCAGTAATTGCCTTTGCTTGATGCATTATTCACCATCAAGACCAAGCATCGCTAGCCCTCCCTGCTTCAAGGGGATGTTTTTCAAGTGGAAGATAAAACACAGGCATATGAATTTGAACCGGCTTTGATATCGGTACATTAAAAATGCACTACAGAGTTGCTCATTTATAAGGCACACAGACTTTGTACATACTCTTATGTGGCCATTTTATCAGAAACACCTGCACTTTGTAGATCTGCAGTTACAAAAGGTAGCCCATCTGTTTATCAGCCCTACCCTTCTGCTCCACATCTCTGTTAGCCAGCCACTAGACCTTCATAAATGGTCATTTTGTGACCACAGAGCTGGTCTTGGCTGTATAGTTTTGGCTGGTAGACCACTCTCAACCTGGAAGTGACACTGGTGTGTGTAAACACTCTAAACACAGAGTAATACTAGAATCACCAAACTTTATTGATCCCAGAGGAAATTGCTTATGCAACGACTGCACAGGCACAGAGACACACAGACAAGAACGATATAAAATATAATATAGAGTCAAAATAAAACTCTCCAGAAAGTACTCTGAGAACAAAATACTGTGGCCAGTAAGAGAGGTGGATGTAAATACTATGGATAAATTAAAAAAAATTACTGCTGAAGTAGTTTACTAATTAACACATATAGTGGTTTGGATTTGTTCTGAATAACGAGTCCATTATTGCACGTAATAGTGATGTAAGTAGTGATATTACATAAGTAATGACATTAGAAGTGACAGTGCGGTGCTGAGAGTGAGAGCAAACACATAATATCTACTCAGTGGTGGTCCCATGATGGTCCCCAGTGATAAACGGTGGTGTGGAGGGGGGGTAATGGATTGTGTAGCTGGACTGCAGTCTGTAACTGTGTAAAGTTAAGTGCCCTCTTATAATCGCATATGAACACACCACAGTACAGCATAGCACACGGTATGAAATTCTTTCTCTGCCTTTAACCCATTCAACAAGTGAAACAGTGGCCTGCCACCACCGAGGGGCGCCCAGGGAGCGGTGTGTGGGGACGGTACCTTACTCAAGTGTACCTCAGTGGTGCCACTAGCAGTGTTGGGATTCAAACCCACAACCTTCTGATCACAGGTACAACACCCTAACCACTAGGCCACCAAGCCCTCGAAATGTAAGGAAGTTACTAATAAAATATCTAGCGTGTCGAGGCACGAGGTTGAAAAAAGTGATAAACTGGCAATTCTGTGTGTATTGAAAAAATCCGCGCCACGAACAGAAAGGTACGCCAGCACCCGTTGACAAGCCTCTGTTAAACACAACAGTCCTGTTCTGTGATGTAGACCAGAGACAGCAGGAAAATGCAGGCTGCTTTTTGACCTTGGCCCTGCCTCTCCCTGCCAGCAGTGTAGCACTCTTCCATTACTGTGTCATAACAAAGGGGCAAGGTCCTGGCCTTTGTAACAGGCTTTCCTAGCCCAGGCTAATGCCCCCCTGGGGCTGATAATAGGGGGCTAATCCTCTTATCTGTGCCTGTGGGTCTCTGCGAAGGAGGATACCTCGGTTCACGGCTCTCAGGGGCACTACCTTCACCAGCTAGCCTCATCCATACGGCACGCTAAGCCATAGAGCCCAGGGCTAGCAGAAGCAGACTCAGGAATGTGCTGATCTGCAGGGATGCAGTTTTGGGTTTCATGTCAACACATGAGATTTCTGTAACCATATGTGCTGGAAAATGAGCCTAGAAAGTTTTTGAATGGTTCTTTGTTTTAAAGGTAAAGGAACTATTTAGGTTATTTAAGGAAACAGAAGTGTTTTTTCTAACTTTATTTTTAGGAATGTAGATTTTTTGTAGCTGCTGGAAAAGATATTTAAAGAATATCAATGTTATGAGTATATCAATGTTATCAGACTTTTCTAGTAAATTTTTTACAATTTAAATAAAACTGTAAATGAAAATAAAATGGAGCTATAAGGGTTTGGCCCGAGTTTTATACGGATTTCAAGCCACGAGTGACCAAATCTGATTTAGACAGTTGAATTTGATTTCATATTCATTGTCGTTGCCATAGTTAAGAATACATGCATAATTACACTGACTATGGAGAGGCAAAACTTAGTGAACTGGTTTCATTTATGAGCCTAGACTTTGACATACAGCATTACTTAATGACTGTAACTAGCTTAGTAATCTTGATCTCCATAGAGGTCTTGGAGCTGAACTGAACTTTGTACCACACTGTGCGAGTTCATTTATGAAAGAGAAGGCTTGGTAGATTTCTAAATACACAACAAGCTATGAAGACTAAAAGAGTGTAATTTGTTCTTTGTGTGAAGAAACGGTGAACAAACTCTGGACTAAGTTTCCAGCAGAATTTTTACAATTTGTATTGCAAGTGCACAGAAAGCCCGCTAAGGATCACATTGAGAAGCTCATGAGGATAAAGAACTGTTTTTTCACTGCTGGACTCACTTCCTATGGGAAACAACTGGGGAAAACTGTTGGTACACGGACACTGTGGGCCAGTCTAGAGCTGATTCTGTGTCAGGAGCTTGAAAATCGCATGGTGAATTAGCGGACAAAATTATAAGAAGAATAAAAATAAGAACTATATAAAATATGATGTCATTTTGTTAATAGCATTCACTAATTATGTATTATGTAATGTTATTGGTGTGTGGTCTTTTTTTTAGACATTAAATTGTTCCTTTAGATTTCTGCAGTGTTTTGGTCATCTGTTGATACTGAAACAAAAAACTGATGATTGACCTATTGATTGGAAAGTTGTTGAGTGAACAACTGTGAATAAAAGTATGTCAAATAAGACCAGTTTCCTTTCTAAGATGAGAAAATCTGTAACAGTGCAGGTCTGACTCCTATTAACTGCAGAGTCAAATTCTAGACTGTCCTTTAACTTTAAATTCACTCGTTACTGTTTCAGCACTCAATAGCTCCTTAAATATCTAACACTCGTCTGGAGATCCACACTATAATTCTAACGAAAATTGTACCACGTGGCTTTAGTTATGAATGAAAAGTAGTTATGAATAAAACACTGTATGTTACTAAGTGAGTAACATGCAAATGTCGAAAATGTGTGTAAAAAAATGTGTGACTGGTAGTGTAAATAAAATTAATGTTTTGTAATGTTTCATAATACAATAAAGAGCTCCTGAGCCTCCCTTTTATAGTTGTCCTGCAGGGTATTGCACTGTATGGGTGCCTATTCCAGCACAGCACAAGAAACAAATGAGACAAGAACTGGTTTGAGCAGGCCTGGGGTCATTCAGGTCAATGTTGGTCATAATATTCCATCTTAGATTAATTCAGCATGTGGTCTAGTAGCCCCAGGTGTTCTGGCCCATTAAAGCGGAAATCGCCTTGTGTTGCATTGTGTGCTTAATGTTTTCTACTGAGGCGACTTTACATCATGTAGTGCAATCTTAACGTCACTGCTGGTCCACCAGCAGGATGCACCGGTTATTGACGTTCAGGAGACAGGGCTATTCGTTAAAGCATTATTGGTGACATGAATTGACAAACAGGATGGTGATACAGTGACGGACACGCCGGCCACCTATAGTCGAGCTATATATTTCAACAGGGTGTCAATGTGTGGACGTGGGCGGCGTATATTATTGCTTTTGACAGGGGGTGAGTGAGGAGCCAAATGCTAGCCACTACTGCAGAATACAAATAGGCAAAGCTGTACATGATGTACGGAGGGATCAGGTCCTTTAAAGGCCCCGTTTTACACCATGCTCCGCTCGTTTGAAATGTGCTGGAAATTGAATTTGGACGGCTCGCATCCTGCTTATGATGATCGTAACTGCCTTTCTGTCTAGCTTCAGAAGCACTTTTACTCTGTGGTTGCAGACAGATGAGTAACGGGCCTGTTTAGAGGTGTGTAGTGGTGAAGTAGCATTTAATCAAGTACTGTTCTCAAGCAACTTTGCACTTTGTACTTTCTAGAATTGCTGATGTAACAGCAATACAGTAGAAATGTAGTGTACATGAAGTACCATTATGTATTACCAAAAAAATGTACAAGTCCTTGTATTGAAATAAAGCAAGTTATGAGTTAAGAGTTAACCACACCAGAATCAATGACTCGTATCTCTGAACCTTTCTAAATCTACATAAAACAGCATTTTGATGGTCTTTGTAAAATGATATAAATCTGATTTGGAATATCTTGCTTATGCTCTGTGAGCTTTATTACTCCATTCTATTTTAAAGGAGTACCCCAACATAGTATCTAGCTGGAGAAGCCGCATCATATTGTCATTTACTAATACTAATATTTTTACATCTTAACTGAAAACACAAAATGTATGTATTTTGCATAAATGTTTCCCATTGGCTTCTATGATAAACAGGGATAGTTGGTACAGATGGACAAGTAGCGCTAAACTCTCTCTCAAATACTTGCTGTTACAAATGACTAGAAGTTGACTGTTTTGGATCTAAACATAAAGGCACCACAAACAGGTCCATTCAACCAAAAAGTGTTTTGATTAAGAGGGGGCTGATTTACATCTAGCCCAAGCTTTAGATTCACATAGCCTGTCTGTGGTTGTGCATTAAATATACCGTGACATACAGTATTACACGTAGTGAAAAATTTGTTATTCCATTTCGGCTATTTCTTATAATCCTGCAGCTCCCAGCTCCAAGAAATTATATATCGGTAGCACTTTATTTGAACCCTGACACATAATATTGATATAACTGTGCCATGAACATATGCTATAATGAGTGGTTATGACAGATTATGCCCATTATTTTTTCAGTACTGGTTGATACTGTAATTTTCATGACATGTGCTTTAACATCATGACACTAGTGACATGCTAATTTAAGGTCAAGCATCATATCACCTGCAATAAAAAATGAACGATAACGGTAACAGGACACTGTTATAATAAGGTCCTGTCTCTCATTACAACTCATTTCCCATGGCATGTTTATGCTGCAAGGTTCAAGTAATGTGTTACTCACAAATCTTTGACTTGTACATGTGTGGGTACCAGTAGAAATGTTAGTCAGAATCAGATGGGGAGGAATAAAATAGAAAATGTTGTATTTCGCATTTTGTTGTGTTCCTTGATAAAATGCGTGTTTTGCGTTTCATCAAGAAAGCCCTCGATTCCAGGATCGATTATACACTGGAGGGCCTTTTACACATCACATGGGCTTCTTGCTGTCTGCTGCTCGTCTGGTGTTTGTTCATTCACTTGGTGCACCGTCCCCAAGAGAGGGACTCCACTGTGGCCGAGCTGGCCTTCTATCAGAGCTAATGATTACCCCATAAAGGCCCTGCCTACAGGAATGAAATAGTAAGCGTGTGGGCCTCAAACATAATTAAGCGTCCACTGTAGAGCTTTTTTGCTGAGTAAAAAAGTAATCGTAAGGCTTAGCCGAGTGCGGCCACATTGCATTGTAATCAGTGTCAGTACAAGAATGAAAAGAAGCACTGCACTGCATAAAATATCTCTACAAGTGACTTAATGTGGGCAATAAATCTAATATTTCTCATTGTGAGGCAGCTGTAAGGACATAATGAAATTATTTCAGGATTTTTTTGCCTAGAAAGGGATTTTATTAAATATAATGATCTGTAAGATTATTTTACTCCCTTTAAGTGTTATTTCTTTAAACAAGCAAAATTATCCTCCAATGTAGTTTAGCTGACTTAAAGGGGAAACTTTGAGAAAAGAGTGTCATTTGGATTGATCTGATGTGAAATGGCGCCTTGTAGAGTAAGTTACTCACTCAGATTTTTCTGCAGTGGTGGTGAATGACACTAGGGGCCGATGTCTAGAACACAAATATAAAACATAGTGAGAATCTGAATTAAATCACTTTTCTTTGCAGACTATTTTTCCTCACAACGCCCTACACCTTAAATGGGTTTGATTTTAGGACTAAACTGTGGAAAATCAACATCTCAGGCGTCAGGCAGAGCATAAACAACTATTTTATTTAATAATGTTTTACGAGGGACCTTTTAGAAGCAGACGTCTGGTTCCATATACCACCGCTATGAATGGGTCTGACTGAGTATCTCTAGAACAGAGCATTTCATACTACTTAATTATGCAGAAAAGTAAGTTGAATAATATCTTAATATTCACCGAAAAACTTGGCACTGAACATACTTTAAGCGAAGTGATCATCATTTCCACAGTTGAATTCAATTCTATCTTACATTTGGCCAAAATGTTTATGTAACAATTTATGATGCTTGTATGGGGCAGCTGGTGGCCTAGTGGTTAGGCCCTGTAATCAGAAGGTTGTGGGCTCGAGTCCCAGCACTGCTAGTGTCATCTGAGATACCCTTGAGCAAGGTACTGTCCCCACACACTGCTCCCTGGGTGAGCCTCATTGGTGGCAGGCCGCTGCTTCACTTGGTGAATGGGTTAAACGCAGAGAAAGTTTCACGTTGTTCACACTGTGTGCTGTAGTGTGTTCACACATGACTACAAGGGTTCACTTTATTATGAAGTAAATGTGTTGCTTTCTAAAGTCTCATAAAGAGATATGCGATTGTGTCCGCTAACGCTAAACGCTCCTCTCGCTGGTCTATTGAGGGCGGCTCGGTCGACATGCTCGGGAAGTCTATGCAGTCGCCCAGAGGGCTAAAGCGAGCTTTCCGCCTCACTCCAGATTATCTAACTGATGAGCAGCTATGTTGGCTGGATTTAGTGCCGCCAGAAGCCGGGACGCTGGGGCGCGATGCACCATCAGCATTCTGCTCAGACAGATGGAGAAGTAATTCCTCTGCATGTTTTATTTATTTGTTTATTCCATCTAGATTAAACTCCTATCTTCCCTGCCCTCCCGAACTTTCATTCCGTTTTTTTTCTTCCACCATGTGGTCCGAGTGGCTTAACACGCCAGCGTCCGGGGCTCTGTTACTCACACACTTTTATCCTTTCTAAGGGAGCCCGCAAACATGGCGCAGGAAAATGCTAATTTGCACTCGTTTTGGAAGCAATCGGCTCACTGCGCCTTTAAATCCCTGTTCGGAAGGAGGATTTCCCATAATGGTGTCTGCTGCCTCGCTGCCAAGTGCGCTGAGGACGGGAAAAGAACAGCAGTGGAGTGAGTGAGGGAGCGAGAGCGAGAGAGAGAGAGAGTTCAGAGCTAGCAAAGGCTGCTAGGCTAAAGGACCCGAGGCCTTTACAAACACTGAGGGAGTGCATTGAGGGCGAGAGCAGGAATAGGCCTGTATTTCCTATCAAAAGTCGTTTTGAAACAGCAAGGCTACCTCACTGCCTATCCATAACACAAGTTTCAAGAGAGATGTGTGAGAAACCATTCAATTAAATCTGCTTTTTCTTGCCGCGTAGCTCATAAAAGTCCAGTAGCCTTTCAGCATTCTGGTAGATAAAGCGTCTCTTATCCTGATCCTGGTGAGGGTTGAGCTGGGTTTGAATGGATGTGTGGGTTCACTCCTGAATAAGGCAGGCGCCCTCCTTTAGCATCCCTCTGTAATCGATGGGGTAAGTAAAGGGTGTGGGAAACACTGAGCCTTCAGCCTCCTCACCCTCATTATCCCACTCACAGGAGGTAAGGAGGCCGCCGCAGCCCTCGCTGCTCTCAGCCCCCTCCAACCCCTCCAACCCCCCTCATGTTTTGATTTGTTTAATCCGGCCAGCCAAGAGAAGAGGAGAAGCTAACCCTGCTAACCCTGCCCACTGGAGGACCTCGCTCTCCTCTTTTCTCTCTCTCTCTCGCTCTTATTTTCTCACCTTTTCTTTCTTTCCCTCTCTCTCCCTCTCTCCATTTCCTTTTCTCTTTCTTTTTTACCTCCATTTTCTCTCATTATCTCTCTCTCTCTCTTTCTCTTGCATCACTGTATCATTTTCTACCTTTCATGTTTGTACTCTCTCTTTCTCTCTCTCTCTTCCGCCGCTGTCCTTTATTACCTTTCACTGTTTTCCTTTCTTGCTCTTCACCTCCTCAGTGTTTTCTTTCTCTCTCAATTTCTCTCTCTGTCATTCACCCTCCTTCTCTCTCTCTCTCTCTCTCTCTCTCTTTCTCTCTCTCTCTTTCTCTCTCTCTCTCCTCTTTCTGGGTGAGTGATAGCATCTCACGCTAATGCCGGAGGCTAACGCCCCACGCAGTGTCTGTATCTCATCCCTGTCGCTCAGGTTTGCTTTTAGTTATCGGTGCCGCCATCAAGGTCAAGACTGATGGATCCTAGAGAGGCTTTTACATTAGAGGCAAGGCGGTTTTGGTGGTGGGGGTTTGAACCGTCTCCGCTCATGTTTTATCACAATCACAGGAGGAGAGGAGATGCTATTTTTGTGAAAAGCTCTAAAAAGAATGGATTAATTAATTGTGGTCAGAGGACACTCGATGCACACTGGCCGCCCTTTCCAGTTCTGGCTATTACCCATCATCCTCTGCGGCTCATTTAGTTAGAAAGGCCTCTGTTTACTGAAGGCATCGTGCCCAAAAAGAGGATCGGACCTTTTCCAGGAACAGGTTTTATAACGAGTTTTTTACTGTTTCACTGCGCAATTAGCTTTTAATGATGAAAATCTTTTAGCCCATATTTTATATATACTGTCATGTTTACATTGTTTACATTTGTGTATATTTGTCATTTTTTCTATTATTCTACTCTTTATTCTCTTTATTCTTGTTTGTATATACAATGCCGTACAAAAGAATTGACAAATTGCAAATTTCCCACTTGTGGGACTAATAAAGGTTTATCTTATCTTATCTTATAAAGTGTCTTTCTGCTTGCAAAGTGAACATTACAATTAATACAAACAAACAGAAAGCAATAAAAAGCATCAAGATTTGTTTAGTTTGTAAAAGTAGTTGATATTGTGTGATCTGGTGAGGAGAACACAGGTTCGGTTCCAGATTCCTCCTCGGTTCCTCCAGCCATTGTTTGGATTTGTGAAATTCCGTCAGCAGTTCCTGATATAATTTAGTGAAGGACTGATCAAGACAAACCAGGTTTCTTATGGAATACATTCAGTGATCAGGTCAAGAAGGTGTTTTTATTTCAAGACTTTACAAGTGTGTGCAGGACAGGACTGCTCAAAAGAATGTCAAAAACACACGAGCAATAATACAATCATTTACAGGAAAATACAGCATACAGTGCAGTCGACATGTGCAATAACAGCACTAGTGAGACTGAATACAGTATAATGACTGCATACTTAGAACAGTGTCATTAAGTGTGCAAAAAAATACAAAGAAATACAATGGTTGAGTTAGACAGCACTAAATAGTTGTGCAAAAAAAACAGCAACAAGTTTAGAATTATGCAGCTGTGTATTGCAGCATCAGTGAAGACTGGGATCTTTCATTTGGATGAGCAAACACAAAGAGGCAGATTTACTAAAGACATTGTCTATTAGTTTATGTGAAGTTTGTGTTATTATGTTAGTTTAGGACATTAAAATATGTAGATGTTCTCCTCAGAGCTCAGTGAAGAGGAGGGTCTTCAGTCTCTTTTTCAAGACAGTGAGGGTCTCAGCACTTCTGAAAGTCAGGGGAAGTTTGTCTTACCACTTTGGTGCCAAAACTGAGAAGTCTTGAGGTACTTCTTTGACCTGGGCTGTGGTCTGATAAGTGCTGATAAGACAGAAAGAACCCTGGGAATCGAACCCAGGACCTTCTGGCTGTGAAGTGACACACTAACCACTGCAATTCCCTGCCATGGTGTAGAATTTGTGTCACCTTTGCTTGGGTTTCCAGCAAAAATGTATGTTTAATAGTAGAATCCGTGTTGATTAATCACAGTGTGCTGATTGTCTTTGGAGGAGTTGTAAATGACAACAGGTTTCTCTTTAGTTCTTCGGCATCTAACGTATATGACGTTATAAATATACAGCACCCCATGAGGCCTGAATCATTGCAATCATGTCTTTTTATGAGAGTTTCTTGGTCTTGTCAGCTCGTTCGGCAGTGTAGCCCCACTTCACCTCGCTGTCACACATGATCAGAGAGCTTGGCACTCAGCATACACACTTTGTAGAGGGTTCCTTGGAGTCGCTCTCATTTCGCTGTTGCGTTTCATTGCCGCTGCCGCTCTGCTTAGTAAGGAAGTGAGCTCAGATGAAAATGGCCCTTGAAGGTGTGTAACAATGATAGTGAGGAGAGTGAAGAGAAGGTGGCAGTGCAATTAATATAAGCTCCCTTTGTTTCCTTTGAGTAATAGGCTCGCTTGTCTGGAGTCTGCGGTGCATTTTGAAAGTAATGACTAAAATAAACTGCCACGTAAATTAATTACGGCTGCTTGGGCTCTCCTTAAATCATTCAAAGGGCTAACGTGGTCTGAGAGTTCAATCTTCTTCTAGATGATCTGGTGTTTCATAAGAATGAGGGATTAGCTCTTAGAAGAAGAAAACATTTTGCTGCACCTATAATAAAGGTGCCAAAATATTTTTTTTAGGTGCCAAATGGGTTTTTTGGGGGTGATCCAATTAGATTTTGTTCTGGTGTCCAAAACAGTTTGATCATTGCTCTGCTAAAAAACACCAGGTTCGCCCATTTATTGACCAGGAAAATAAAAAACGGGCCCTCCATGTGCAGAACTGTAAGAACCCTGCCAAAGAGGAATCATTTTTTACCACTGAGAACAAAAAAAACACAAGTAGGCTATTCATAATCACTGACCACTTCATCAGAAACACCTGTACTTTGCAGGCCTGCAGTTACAGGCTGTAGACCATCTGTTGTTGTTCAATTTATCAGCCCCCCCGTCCCATTCATCTTTGACAACTGTTGGACCACCACTGACCAGATATTATGTGGGTGGTGGAACATGCACTGATGTGGCATGTTCTACCTCCCACATTATCTAGCCTACAGAGTAAACCTGTATGGAAGGCATACTGCATAACATGGCCAAAGACTATGAATATATCAACATTTCTGTGATTTTGTCCAACCTTACCACTCTTAATGCAATCGGCTCCATTTGCACTTCATGTTGGGTTTTCCCTCCACCTCTTTAATGCACGTATTTTAATAGAAAATGTGTAAAAATCTGAATGCAAAAGCAAGAAATTAAACAAAAAAGGGTCAATTTTATCACAAAAATATTTACACTTTCATGAGTTGGATATGTTGGTTTATTAAAGAAGTACAGTTATGGAAAACAGCGATGGAAAAAGGCTTTTCAAAAAAGTGATGATATAGTAGGAATGAAAGTTGCGGCAGTGTTCCCAGGGGATCGGTGAGTGATGACGAACCAGGACAGTGAATTGTGTATCTGAATTGTTAGTGCAACCACTGTGTACAGGTGATAGATGTTAAAGCTTCTCTACCAGACTCCTGAGTGATGCAACAGTGTAGATTGGCCTCATTGTCTAATGACTGCAAGTTCAGTCCCTGGTGATGCTGCAACCATCCATGACTGGGAACCCATTAGAGCACGACTGGCTTTGCTCACCAGTGCAGAGTCTAATAGCTGATAGAATTGGGGATTAGTGTTCTCCTCCAAGCAGTTTAAACAAAACAATGTGGTGGACAGCTTGGTAGGGGACATGCTCGTGTTCACCCTGCCAATGTTGGTGGCGTCGTACGGACAAAAGAATTGGGACGCCTGACCATTACACCAACAGGGACTTTGATGACATTGCATTTATATCCATAGACTTTAATATGGAGTTTGTCCCTTTGCAGCTATAACAGCTTCCACTCTTCTTGGAAGTCTTTCCACAAGATGTTGAAGTTTCTGTGAGAATTTGTGTCCATTCACTCTGTAGCATTTATGAGGGCAGACACTGATGTTGGACGAGAAGGTCTGGCTCACAATCTCCGTTCCAGTTCATCCCAAAGGTGCTGGATGGGGTTGAGGTCAGGACTCTGTGTGGCCAGTCAAGTTCTTCCACACTGAACTCATCCAGCACGTCTTTATGGAGCTGCTTTGTGCACTGAGACACTGTCATGCTGGAACAGAAAAGGTTCTTCCCCAAACTGGGTCCACAGAGTTGGAGGCATGGTGCTGTCCAAAATGTCTTGGTCTGCTGAAACATTAAGATTGACCTTCACTGGAAGTGAGGGGCCTAGCTCAAACCCAAAAACAGGAGTGTCCCAATACTTCTGTAAATATAGTGTGTGATTTGGGAGTTCTAGCTAGTGAGTGGAATTGGAGATGACTAAATTGGTCAGAAATCATAAACTCCCCAATCCCTCCATCATGCATGATGTGCCACAATCTGAAGTTATGCCCTGCAGTGCATTAATGTGACATCATCTTAACAGTAGTTGATTACTTCACATTTTTTCACCAACTTATTTTGGAAATTCACTCAAGTTCCTAAACCGTGAAAACCGTTCCAGGCTCGAGTCTGCACGTATGACATTTTTCATTCGCTTTGATGTCAAGAACTGACGAGAAAGCAACAGTAAGTCTTCATCAAATTCAAATCAATACGAGACGTCTATTAACATATATGGTGTAAGTGTAGAACCTTGAACCGCATGTCTAAGTGAGCTACGAGGGAGAAATCATTTACAGCATTCATCGACAGCGACTTCCATTCCCTAAAGACAGGGGGGCGGTCTCCCTGGAGCAACTTGGGGTTAAGTGTCTTGCTCAGGAACCCAGTGGTGGTTTGCTGAAGGTAGGGTTTGAACCCACGACCTCTTGGTCCAGAGACAAGTATCCTACCCACTAGGCCACCCCTGATAAAATTGGCAACTTGAAGGTTTGGTGTCTTCAGAGGACACTTTTAAAGAATTAGTCTTAAGGAACTTATTTTTTCTTGCTCAGAACAGGAAGGAAAGTGAATAATATTGGTCGACGTGAAGCTCCTGCACATACCTGAAGAAATATGTTTCACTAAACTCTATTTTTATCCCTGAAACATGAAAGACCCATTTCAGGAATAAATCAGCGGGGGAGTTTAACATGTTCTTCTGTCACAACCAGAATGATAAGCCTGGTGATGAAGGTTAAAAGAGAGAATGCGAATGAACGTCTGAGGTATTCATGTCTTTCACAACTAAATAATTTCTGTGAGCTTTTCAGTGACAGTGTGAAAATAGTGTATGAGAGGATGCTGCATAAATGGGAGTAAAAAACATTTTTTTATTATATTGAATATTACATTTCTCAAACCGGAGTCCACACTTTGGTGCTTTTGCTTCTTTGGCTCATGATCTTCCATACGATCTCTCTTGAACAGACAGGTTCACCAGTTTCAGAAGATCAGAGAAGCTGCAGGCTCCTCTGTGGACGGGGTTGCATCAGAAAAGGTTTTACCATGAGAGCAGGAGTATAGGAAACATCTACGCCCACAGATGGGTCTGATGTCTTAGTTGTGTAAATAAAATATTACTTTAGCTGCCAAGTTACATTGCATAATGTTTGAGAGTGCAAAGCCCACATGCATTCTAAAAATGCCATCTATAGCTTTTACCCCTCCTAGCCAAGGCAGTTCGATTGAAAAATCTGAAACAGAATATAGCAGCACATCTAATGTGAAAGTTTAAAAACCACTGCCTTTTAAATCATTTTAAACATCATCAGACATCTCATATATATTCCAATGCATTTTTTATATTGATATGAATGGACAAAATAAACTGTTTAATTACTTCATATGTCATATGTACATCATATATTCCATCAATGTGCGTATCAATATATATCTTATATATTACAAACAACAAATAAGTGTATACATCAGGGACACGTGTATACATGGAGCTCTACTTTGCTGTTGCTTTTGTTAGTTTGCTGCTTGTTAATTTACCCACAGGTCTCCCACCAGCTCTGACCACGTACTGAAGGTGTTGCTTTAAAAGCTGCATTAAAACAAAGATTATACCAGATTAACACACAGCACGTGCACAGCTGGGCTTCAACCTGGATTATTACAGATGGTTTGAGAGGTCAAACTAGGAAAATGCATAAAACACATTAAAATAATTAGTGGCATTAATACATTTGTGAGTTAATATGTTACTGCTGTGTGATGTATGACATCACTAAAACTTATACAAACCGCAGATAAATAAGTTGAGCCGTATTTTACAATTTTAGTAGAGCGGAACGTGGTGTTTTGTATCTCCACTCACTGCAATGGTTCTAAAATTGCAAATGGAAGACCGGAATATAAACACATCACAGACCATAATCAGCTTTAAATTGATGTGATTAGCAGGTTTGTTCCGGCCCAACCTGGCAATCTTGATATGCCTTCACTAGGCGGGGTCTCGGGGGGCTTCTGCTGTTATTCACAAAGACTCAAAGCCAAGGTTCTGGCGGATTAGCACGGTTTCCAGTGGCACAGTTTCAGGTTACTCTGTGCACCTTACTAAATGGGTTTAAATTTTTAATTTGCTCAGGAACAAAGATCACATCTGTGGAGGATAGCATGGCGGTAATTTATTTAAGAAGTTCTCTCCAAAGGGAGTGACAGGAGTTATTTTGGTTTAAGTCAAGTCAAGGAGGACGAACGGATGTGGCCATTTTCACATCTCAGCAAGGAAATGGGAACATCTGTGCGGCAGAGGGCAGAGGTGCATTCTGATTAGGTTTTAACCCTGAGAAAGTTATTACTGCTCTATATTCAAATTATATAATGATTTTGAATGTAATTATATAATGACTACATAGTTATTACATAATAATAAATGACACATTCAAACTAGAGTTAACCCCCAACATTCACAGGGGTTACATTCCAAGAGCACCTGCGAATTGTGAAAAACCACAAATTTGTGATGTGGTAAAAAATGCCTAAAAAATGCCTATTTTTATAGTCTAAACTCTAAATATGCCCCCAAATATGCTCCCAAATTGCATTAATTTCATTTGAACTTGAGCTTAGTACATTACCTTTTAAAATTGTAAAGGTAAACCCGTATCTGTACTGTACAGTTTACACTGAACTCCTGCAGTGCTAGAATGTAAAATACCGATGTTACCCCTGTATAGACTGTACTGTAATTCACACAAGCGCGTTTTCTTTGATATGCGTTGTCGATTTCTTTGGTATAAGCAGGTAAATACAGTAATAAATTAATTTAATTTACACTAATTAAAATACAGGGCTTTAAGAAGAACAAAACGAAAAACATGAGAACACTTGAGACGCTTCACGGGAGCTCCATGTTACAAAATTAGTAAATTATATTTTTCGTAATAATTTAGCACTAATACGAATGAAAAAATATATAATGCCACGAAAAAAGCAAAAGGAAAATGCCGAAGATATCTGCGGTACGAGCACCGTGGAGTGTCCTCAGTTGCTTGGCAGCAGCAGACATGGGCGAAAACAGTATTTACATATTAAACAATTTCAAACCCTGCAGATGGGCTCTAACAAACATTCTAATTACTCATAGTCCGAGTTTAGAATTAGGGAAGCCATGATCATGACTTTTTATGGCTACTTCTGTCCTCTTTACAGCCAAGCTGATTGCTGGGGCTAATTGAACAGGTGAAACACACACATAGTGTTTTCTATTAGCCAAAGCTGCAGTGTAAACATTTTTTTCATGAATGGTTTGGCATTTTAATTTTGTAAAATGAAAAAATCTGTGACATGACATCAAATAATGCTCTGTTAAAAGTAATAGGCAACTGACTATTTCGCACAATAAGACAGGCATAATTATTTTTACAATTATTTTACAGATGATGTAGCACCGTGTTGTTTTTTATACCAGAAAACTATATTAATCGGTCTGATAAATTGGAGCAAAAACTTCAGTAAAGTTTGCACCGATTGCCATCATGCATCAGCAGGAACAATGGACCTAACTAAACAGTAACAACCCATGTGTGTGTATATATATATTTTTAAATGGCAAAATCAAGTTTTTTCATGTTTACTACTTAAACCCAAAATAAATTTGTTTAGAGAAATGTTCGTGCATGTACTGTGCTGGTTAACCTGTTTTCTGGTCTAATACAGCTAGCTCTGCTCATGAGTAACTTGAGGAAATTACCGATTACTGATAATGAGATGAAAGCCAACTCAAATTTGACTCAAAAATGACTTTATGAAAGACAGACGACTGTTCTAGAGTTTTATAGCAGCTAAAGAGAAGGTCTGGTTGCTCTTCGACCGTGACCGAGAGCATGGAGCTAGGAGAGCATGCTCTGGGGCTTGAGAGGTAGAATAAGATAAACACTGTGAATATATATACAGGTACACATTGGAGTGTCCTGAATTGCTTGGCAGCAACAGACATTGATAGAAACAGTATTTACCCTCCAGATGTGTTCTAACAACCATTCTAACTACTCATAGTCCAAGTTTATAATTAGGGAAACCATGATCATTTTTTTGTGGCTAATTCTGGAAAAATGTTTAATCTTTAGGCAAAATTGTGTTGTTTATACCATTTCTCTTACAAATGTATAACAAAAAGATATCTGCATATCCTAAAGAATTACAGAGCTTTTAAATGAATCGTTTACATTCTCGGTTTTGTGGAGTTAGCCCAAGCTTAGTCAACACACTGAATCGATGAACCTCTAAATCGAATCTATCTCATCATTTTGTAGTTCTCCAGTACCATCTGGACAGTCCATGGATCTGTTTTTTAAAGTTGTTCCTTATTGCCAATATCACTCTGTGTTTGTCCAGTGGGTTACAAAGATTATTTGTCCCCTAATTACACAAAGCTCCTAACCTGTAAAGATGAAGGGTCACATGTGCTCTTAATTCAGGGCCCTGTCAAATACTGACTTTGGAACATTGTTTGTCAGAGTGTCATAGCGACCATAAATAACATTTTGTTCTCCTAGTCTGTTGAGCAGAAAATACTCAATATGAAGTACACCATGCTACACACACACATGCTGGGGTACAAATACTAACGATACTCTATATGGACAATAGTATTGGGACGCTGGACCATCACACCAACAGGGATTTTAATGACACTGCATTCAAATACATTGACTTTAATATGGAGTTGGCCCCCCCTTTTGCAGCTATAACAGCTTGTGTCCTAATACTTTTGTCCATATGTTATAAGTAACTTACAGTTAAGTGAATTACAAGTAACACAAATGATGGTTAGGGGTATGTTATTGCTTGTCAAAGAGATCAGTGGTCTGCAAGTAATATTGACATAACTAGTGATACTTCATGCACATAATGATAAGATATACAAAGTATGTTAAAGTGATTATCCTGTGAGATTTAAACCAGAGGTGCTTAACTGTCAGCCACTGTCAATCTGTGCAGCAGTGATATGAGATATAATAGCTCAAATAACCAGAGAGAGAGAGTGTGTGTGTGTGTGTGTGTGTGTGTGTGTGTGTGTGTGTGTGTGGGCAGGTTTACCAGAGCAAAGAGAATACAGTGTTGTGTTATTGGACCTTTCAGCAGCAGCCTACTGGAATTCGATAGCCTCTGACTTCTAAGGTTGCAGCTAACAAGAAAATCTGCTTTTTGCTGAGTTGGGAGCTAGTTGTGTGTTTTCTTGTGTCCTTGGTTCAGCATGTTTCACTAGAGGTTATTGACCTGTGTTTAAGCCGCCACTGTATTGCTTTTCTAATAGATGCAGTCAAGCAGCTAATGAGTCTAGGGCCTTGTTGTCATGTTGCTGTTTTCTCTGTATTGATTAGTAGAGACTCACACACACACACACATGCTCTGACGAACCAGCCTTTTCTGTCCTTTATTTTGGATGCTGCTGCCACTGCAAGGACAGTTCAGCCTAAAGCTAACGTGGCTGGTACCGGCTGGCGCATGACTGTGCTGACAGCTGGGATTCATGCCTGAACTATGCAGAGCCTTGCCCTTCGCTGCAGTGGTGAACAAATTTGCATTTATGATGCCGATGTAATTTCCAACTTTCTAGTAGTGGACAGCTCGACGGAGTGGTCTTTAGTCTGACATTTCTTATTTAACTGAGATGACAATAAATTTAGGCCTTTTAAGTACACTGCTAGTCAAAATAATTGTTCACAACACTGATGTTAATTTTCTGTTCCTTTAAAGGAGAGTAACCAAGCAAATGAGACAAAACATTATCGCTATAGTTTGAACATTCCAAGTCAAATGACATATTTTGTTCACATTCTCTACACACTTAAGTATGCTATTTTGTGACCATTTTAGTGCTTGATTTCAGAGTGAGAAATAAATTCAACCATGACATTATGTTTTGCATGTGTCATTTTAAGTTTTAATCATTTGTTGAATTCTTAGTGTGTTTGCAATTGCTTGTGTCCTGGAAGGCCATGTTTCACTAGAGGTTATTGACCTGCATTCAAGCCGCCACTGTAATAGGTACAGGCCTGTGAGCAATTCTTTCTGACAGCTAATGTGTTTATAAAATATATAAAATGTGTTATAATAATCTGGGTCTTGGTCTTGTGTGTGTGGAGTCTGCATGTTCTCCTCGTGGTGGTTTCCTCCAGGGTCTCCGGTTTCTCCCACAGTCCAAAGAATTGGGGATTCTAAATTGACCGTAGGTGTGAGGTTGTGAGCAAATGGTGTGTGTGTGTGTGTGTGTGTGTGTGTGTGTGTGTGTGTGTGTGTGTGTGTGTGTGTGTGTGTGTGT
>JBBJLS010000039.1:8503238-8518093 GCA_037577275.1 Bryconaethiops microstoma | reverse complement strand
GTTCTTTAAAGAACAACTTTCAGTAGAACGGCCGGGGGTGGGAAGAACCTTCCCATATAACACAAAAAGGTTCTACAGCAGTTTAGCCCCACCCATTCAATCTACAGCAGTTGAGTCCCCCCATTCAGTCTACAGCAGTTTAGCCCCACCCATTCAGCCTACAGCAGTGTAGCCCCACCCATTCAGCCTACAGCAGTGTAGCCCCTCCCATTCAGCCTACAGCAGTTTAGCCCCACCCATTCAGTCCACGGCAGGTTAGCCCCACCCATTCGGTCCACTGCAGTTTAGCCCCACCCATTCAGTCCACGGCAGTTAAGCCCCGCCCATTCAGCCTAAGGCAGTTTAGCCCTGCCCATCTGAGTGTTTTAACCCAGACTGCTTTTTGGAATTAGGCCGCCAATCAGCACAGTGCTCATTTGCATATACCAGCGTGAAAGGCACGGGAACAAGAACAGCCCGTTAAAGAGGTTGGAGAATGGTAATGTAAAAATAATCTTTGTACATAGACTTAAACAAAGACATTAGTGGAAAATAAAAGAAAATGGGCTCTTTAAGACCCTAAGCTTGTTTATGCACTCAGTGTTTGATGATCTTGGCTTTGTGTCCTGTGGATGGAAAATCCAGCATTACTTACCTTTATTTATTTAGGTATTGGTGTGTTTATTTTATTACACAACCAGCACTCATTAGAGATAAATTAAACTGGGAATCATCCAGGCCCAGATAATACATGGCTCTATTTTTCCTTTTCAATGGAGCTCCACACCAAATATATTAAACCCCGTTTTTTAATTGCTGCAGTATATGCGCCTATATCTGAGGCAGCCAGTCAGAACAGTGATCATTTACATACAGCAGCCTTACAGGCACAGTAGCAAAGGTGTGAAAAGAAGTCAGAAATGGTTGTGCTGAAATTTGCATGATGTACTTTATACATTATAACTAGTGGCACTTAGATGCTATTTATGGCCTGAACTGTGCACAAATGTGAGATGTGGCATTTTGAATGGCAGTCAATAGTCGGCAGGCTTTAATGTCCACAGACTCCTCAGTGGTTTTTTAAGCTTCAAACGGTGGAGGAAATAATCCATCACATATCCAGTTTCTGTGTTTATATCGGGGGAGGAACAAGAGGTCTGCAAACACACAGGCGAAATGTGTCAGTTAAGTTCTGCAGCGTTGTTTTTCTGCCTGACCCAGAGAACGTCCCCGAGGTTTAACTACAAGCATCAAGCGTTCGCAGCTTTGAAGATCAAACTTCGCTCTGCCTCCCACCACTTTGGCTCTGTGTTTGGAGGAATATTGATCACCTGCCCTGCTCGATATTTCATTTTCTTTCTACCGGCAACATACCACGGTGTTTGTGAAGGATTAGTGCAGTGCAGAATTACTCCAAGGTCTTTGTGCTAAAGGTATAAAAACACCACCACCTCTGTTTTAGTCCATACCTCATGTTCTGATTCCTTTGATTCTGCTTTGCGTATCGATATCTATAGATATTTCTGCTCTATAAATAGTTTTTTCACTTCTGCATAGCACGTAAGAGACCATGCGGCTCCATTCTCCACATTTACATTTACTTCTTCATTCCTTATTTTGTTTACAGAGGAAATGCTTCGAAATGCTTTGTTCTAAGCTTGTTCACAAGGGTGGTGAATGGAACCAGACGTCAAGATTTATCCCTTAGAACACGTGCAGCACGGATTTGTGCCAGAACTGCAAAAAATGGTAAATTGTCATCCTACGGTAAAACAGCTCCTTATATGGAAGTTCCCCCGGTGTGTGTTGGTGCTCGAGGTGTCAGGCGTCATGCTGAGCTTTGTTTGGTGTTCCTGTGTCACGCAGAACCAAAGTTACTGTCATTTAAAAACATGTAATAATAATAAACACAAACGGGGCTTTAAAATGCCGTCACACGCAAATTAACGTAAACAACAAAAATGAACAGATTTCTTTTATTTTAGGTTTTAGAAACAAACAGAAAAAAACGAAAGATCTCTGAACCCGGGAGAACTTTCAGGATAGTCTCCGCCCACAAGTGGGTGTGGAAAACCCACAGAGGGAGGGGCTCCGGAGAGCGGCCGAGTGGCGGCACGTTGAGAGAGAGAGAGAAAGAGATAAAACATATATTAAATTGATGGAGGGGTGCATGCAGGGTATTACAAGGCAATATAATCCACAAAGAGTTTGGTGACATTTGGATTGCGAAGTCCGAAATAAAAAAAACCAAAAAAAAAAAACCTCACCATCTGAAGTCAACCCCAACCTCAGGACCCGAATGGCTGCTCGGTGCATCAGTAGTAGTAAAATCTGCAGTAAACACTGTTTATTAGGACGTCTCTCTTATTGGTGTCTCATTAAAGCAGTATTTTATTTATAGAGCACTTTTAAATACAACAAAGTTGATCCCAAATTGCTTCGCAACACAACACATGGTTATCATACAATTTGCAACAAACAGAAATAAATAGAGAACTCAAATAAGAATAGATGAAAACACAACTCAACGTAAAACAGACATCACAAATTTGAGATTAATATAAAAATTACGCTCATAGTGTATCAAAGGCACTGGAGACAAGTTGGATTTAAAGGTATCAGTGTTGGGAGAGGATGTGACGTGTAACGGAAGACTGCTCCAGAGCTTTGGTTCTGCCACCTTTGGTTTTAAGGCGAGAGTGGGGTACTGACTCACAAAAAGAGGTTGTGAAGAAGACCTGAGGGGCCTGGGAGCCGATTAAAGTGTAAGGAGATCAGAGATGTACTGAGGGGTCAGACCATTCAGAGCAGGTAACCAGTGTGAGAGGATGGGAGTTATGCGTTTACTTTTCTTTGTACCAGTTGGGAGCCTTGCTGCAGCGTTTTGGACCGACTGTAGGCGTGCAAGTGTGGAATAAGGCACGCAGAGTAAGACGTGATGCAGGAGTCTAACAGGGAAGTAATAAAAGCACGGATAACTGTGTCCAAACCTTTTTGGGCTTATATCGGCTTTGGCTTTGCAACGTTTCTCAAATGATAAAAACCACCTCTCACCACACTGGCCACCTGCTTGTTCAAACTCAGTAAAATCACCAAGATTTTTAACCTCATTCATGCAAATGTGCAGATAAGGGGCCAAGAGTAGGGATAATGCTTGAGGCTGAATTTGCAGGGCCATAGATGACGACCTCAGTCTTACCATCATTTAGCTGAAGGAAATTACATCCAGCATTTAAAGTCATCCAGACAACGTAAAAGGTAGCTGGTAGAACGGGGATCAGGAAAGACTGGCAGGTAAAATTGAGTGTCATCAGCGTGGCAATGGTATGAAATGGTATGAAATTTAGATCTATGCACAGCACAGAATCTGCACTTCTAATAAATATAAACTCTAAACTAGAAGTAAAAATTTGCAATTTGCTACAAGGTAAATTAAAAAAAAAAAAACTGCATTGTGTGCTTTATATGTGCAAAAGATCAGCAGTGGTTCAAAAATAAATAAATAAACCAAGAAATGATTATGCAATTATTTATTTTAAGTGTGCAGAAAATGCAAATATAGAGATAAACAATCGTGGTTTTAAAACATACACATCATAATTATTCAAGATTTGCCACTATTTTAACATCATCATTCCATATAACTGCCCAGAAGACAGTAAATAACATGAAAAGAAATTTGGGTTCAGCATCGACCCCTGGTTCCGTTCACCTCCGTTGCTTTTAAGATCTTGAGATGAAGGTTTACAGCTCAATTACTGAATTAACAGTGCGATTCATTTTTCATTTCATTCTGTTTTTTGGCTCAGTTTCATGTCAGCGTCTTATTTGACATGCAGGATGTTCCAGCACTGCTGGAGGAATATTTGAACATTGGCTACTTTTCATTCTGCTCGTTATTTTATTGGATTTTTCTCTTTTTATTTCGTTATTTGAAGGTTTCAAACGCCAAACACCCTTTTTTGTCTTCATCCTCACTCTTTTAAGAGCTTCTTTTTCAAACCATATCTTAAGAACCAGCCGCCAATCCCAGCGCAGGACGCACTGTCCAATCATAGCGTAGGAAGGCAAGCCTTTCAGCCAATCGCAGTGCGGGAGGCGTGGTTTCACGCACTAATCCCGGTGTGGGAGGCGTGGCCTGCCGGAATGTGGGTGGAATTAGAAAAAGCACCTGTTTTGAGGTGAACTCGACGTGGGGGTCGAAATCACTGCCCCCTCTCGGGTCTCTCCACCCCCAGCAGGAGCCGGGAGCGCAGCCAGAGCGGCCCGGGCTCCGGGACACGGACTGGACGTACGCAGCCAAAGACACATTTAAAAAAACTCTTTTTGTAGTTTTTTTTTTTCCATTTCTTAAATAGATTTTTTTTAATATCAAGATTTGTTTCTTTGCTTCCTCGTGGCTTGGAAGCGTCTTGCTTTCTCTCTGAAACTCGTGGAACTAAAGGGTCCTTCTTTTTCTTTCTGTCTTTCTTTTTTCTTTCTCCTTCTCGTTCTTCTTTCCATGGACGCAACTTAAAGAAGTCTGGAGAGGATTTATTTTCCTTTAAGTGCAGGGGGGTCTGGGAGGAGGGGGCTTGGACAGTGAACTGCTCTCGGTGAGTGGGATGTTTTTATGCTATTTATGTTATTTATTTTTCTCCCCCATGCATTTACAAATCTGTGTTTCTGAACCGAACTCTCGAGCTCTTGCGCGTTAAAGCTGTGCATGGTGGGGGGGTGGGGGGTCGGTGAACCGTTTTGGAAAAGAGAAGGTTTTTTTTTTTTTTAATAACCCGAGGAAACGTTTGATGTTAATTCAGCCCAGATGTGTTTTATCAACCTTCCTGAGGATTTTCTACCAATCAGAGGAGAGCGGGAGAGTGTGCTCAGTTATTTATTATCCTTGTGCGTGAAGTGCCCACGTGTGATTGTTAGTAATAGTAACACACGCGAGTGAGTTTTTTAACTGCTTAGAGGAAAATCAGTGTTATTTCATGTGTACTCAGTTGCTTAAGATCCCTAAACCCTGCTTAATCTAACTATCCTGCTTAACTGAGTGTACCTGAACCAAGAGGCTAAACACCAACGTTTGGTTTATTTGTGCATGTTTTTAGTCTGTTTTCCTCTGTTTTTTTTTTTTTTTTAATGTACTCTGTACAATTAAAAGGGCTCTTGTGACTTTAAAAAGGGGAAAAGCAATATCTAAACGTAATGTTAGAACAATAAGAACGTAATAAAACCAATTACCTGTAACTCCTCTGAGCACTTATTTGCTACAGAAAGAACCAGGTGAGGAAAGGGTTACTTGAGTCCTGAAGAAGGTGAAGCCATTAATTCCAGTGTTTGGGCAGCCTGTCCTGGGACAGGACGGGGCTTTGGGAGCGGCGTGCAGGAGGCCGGACAAATTTTCAGTGAGAGGACACACTCGGTCCTCTCTCGTCCTGAATGTAGTCAATCAGCCGGGACGAGGCTTTGCATCCTTTAATGTAAATGCTGAAAAGTCTTAAAAGTCTAGCGATGTTTTGACCTCACAGCGTTACTGCAAAAGGGAAAGAGCAAACGTCTTGTTCTAAACGTGTGTGTTTGACTGTATTTTGGGCCCGTGTTTGGTGAACTGTTCCTTTAGACCTTCTGTTTGAACTGCTTGGCTGGACTGGTTGGTTGAATTTGCTTCGTTTGGCATTTTGGTTGTTGGTGTCCCGACCTGGACGTGGTTAATGCAGGGCAGATCTTCAAGTCAAGTTTGTTTATATAGTCCATTATCGTATACAATGTGCTTTGCAGGAATAGAATAAAAAATATTAATAAATCAGGAAGCAGAATAAGATATAAAAGAATGCATAGAAAATCAATAAAAGAAGATTGAAAGTGCAACAAAAGTGCCGAAATTTAAAAGAAGGCAGAGGAAAACAGTGCAGTTTTTGGTGCAGATCTGATATTGATGGACAGCGTAATGGATAATTTCACCAGGTTTAGTTTCAGATCTTTTCTCCACTTGCCAAACAGCTCCTGCAGATCTAAGAGACCCACCAGGATTATAAACATCACACATATCAGAGATGGATTGAGGGATCAAACCACGGAGTGACATGTACATGATGAAAATGCTTTGAAATCAATTCTGTCCTGAACTGGGATCAGTATAAGGACCTGAGAACTGGAGCGATGTGTTCTCTCTTTTCTTGGTTTTGGTTACAACTCTGGCAGCAGCATTTGCAGCGTCTGAACATGCAAAATCACAAGAGGAGTGTTGTCCTTTAGGAGAACCTCGCTTGTTTACGCGGGACCAATTCAGAGGTGGAGCGCTGGTAAATGCCGCTGTAAGTGAATAATTGATAGTGGCTGATCTCCGTCAGATGCCGAGGGATGTTAAGTGGAACGTTTAGGAGCTCATCCAAGCAAAATCCGGCCCGACTTTCCTCTTTCAGGACAAAGCAAACACAAATCAGTGGTTGGAATTTGCTGTTAATGTGGGTTTTCCAATTAGAACCGAGGTTTGCCGAACAAAAGCTTGATTTCCCACGAGGCCTTCGGCGTCCTAACTGAGAAAAACACTTTCTTTTCCTCTGTTTTTATATTTCTATTCTTTTTCTTTTCCCAGATTCGGCCGGCGTCTGTTGGTCTGCACTTAAAATTCGCTTTCGTTGTAATTGACTTTTCTAGCGTGCTTTCTCACTGCCCCCCTTTTGCTCAGTTTTAAAGGGGGGGGGGGGGATCAAAAGAGGGAGTCTGAGGAAGGTTTCGGGACATGGTGCCAACATAAATATTCACCCAGGAGTCGAAGAAGTGTATGTTTTCTTCCCCCTCCTCTTTTTCCCTCCAAACTATGCGTTTCTGGAGTGTGTCCTCCACCGGGGGGCGGGGTCTCAGGTAGCTCAGCAGCACGGGACGCTCTAATGAAGGGAAAACACACTCGAATCTGCCAGTACGATCAAAACAAACCATTATTAGGGGGGAAGGGCCTCCCAGACTCTTCAGGGTGACCGTATATGTGCCAATTCGATCTCATTCATGGGCAGAAAGAAAAAAAATGAGCGCACTTTGTGTAACAGTGAGAGCTTCGCAATTACAGGCGCTGCTCTTGAGTGGCAGATGCTATGAAAGCATTAATGGCTGCTGCAGCTGAACGACTTGTATCAATGGGGCGAGGGAGAGACTGAGACGGAGAGCGAATGGGAGAGACGGGGTGAAGGAGAGGAAGAGACATGTATGCGGCTGCCTCAGCTCCACCAGTTAATTGTGTTTATTCCTCTTAATTTGTCCTGAGTGCTAAATCGGAGCTCTCCAGCGCTGGGTGGATGCAATTTGTC
Organism: Bryconaethiops microstoma; assembly: GCA_037577275.1. NCBI lineage: Eukaryota > Metazoa > Chordata > Actinopteri > Characiformes > Alestidae > Bryconaethiops > Bryconaethiops microstoma. The sequence goes on along the minus strand of JBBJLS010000039.1, from coordinate 8,510,825 downwards.
TGGCAGTAATAAAAGAACAAGCACTGTGTCTTTGAGATTGGCCCTCCTCCTCCTCCTCCTCCTCCTCCTCCTCCTCCTGAACCTGCCTGCTCCCCTCACTGCAGAGCAAATGGCAACCAAGGAACGTTCATTTGTTCGTGTCCATTTTTACACTAGTCTGCCAGATTGCCCCTCGAAGGATGAGTCTTCATTCACTTGTTGAGTTAGTTCAGATATCAGGGCAAGACTCCAAACCTGAGCTGCTACAATTCTTGTTTTGATACGGATAGAATATCGGTATTGTGATTTTACTGCCTGAGATTGTGATGCCTTTCAAGACATTAAAGAGCCCATATCATCACTCTTCTGGAGTTAAAAAGACCTAAAGTCTGTAAATTCTGTTTACTCCCCCCACCCATACACTCCATATATGGTAAATATACTACAAAACATATACAAAAAATATACTATAATCTCCTTATTCTGGCTACAGCAAGGGAGGTTTTACATGATGTGGACCCTTGAAAATACCACTTGGGTTTTATTTGAAGCGTTTGGAGTTTGTGCAAAGAAATACCCTGAAATTCTTGTGTCTGGAAACCGACCCTACAAGATTCTGCATGGAGGGATGAGGCTGGAAAATTCACAATTAGTCCTTTAAGGGTGGGACTGGGATTGGATTTACAACAGGAGATGTGAACAGCAGGTATTCCCACGGTGCTGCCTTGCCGGAGACTGGACCTGCTGAGAATTAAAGGAAGCTTCGTCTCCGCAAAGCTCCAGAAATCACAGGCCTCTGGTCGAGGCTGGGATGAAGAATGGCTTTGCGCTAGCTTGAGGTTCAACAGGTCAGCGCCTGTGGGCAGATAAGGAGCCGGGGCTACGGTGGCCGTCTCAGACGACAGGATTGATCTTGCTAGTCTAATTTCATCTGGCTCTTGGCCGCACGCCTGTGTGTGGATGTGGAGAGACTGACTGGTGTTCCCTGAGTCCTGAGGCTGACTGATAAAGCTAAAAACCCGCCAGCCAGCGCCTCGCTTTAGTCTGTAAAGTCCTATCCATCCTCACATACAGGACTTAGAACTGATGATATGCACCACTCGTTTTGATGCAGATCTGATAGAGTGTGGATCTTTCAGACGAACGGGGAGACCCTCATGGCTGCTTGATCTCAGAGCTCGAATAGGATTCAGTGCTTCTTGAAAAATATTCAATATCATCATGATTTGATCATTTAAAAAAAATACCCTGAATGCAAATGTGACTGGAGGAGGAGATCTTTACACCACAGTGGAATATAGACAACAAATACTATATACACAGAATTGTTTTTACATTTGAAGAGTATGATCATCGTATTACAGCTCCTGCATTTTATTAAATGTTGCTATAATCAATTCTAATTAGACTCCAAAATCAGTGCAGCTGAATTGCCATAGTCAGATTGATGCATCAAGACATGCATTTTACTAACAAATATATCTGTAGCTTTTGTGACCTTTGTGTGGTTTTGTTTGCCAAAAACAGTCTTAATTAATTATTACACCATTTCTTTGTTGCCAACATTGACCCCCCCCCCCTCCACGGTCAACAGCTTGACAACTTGTTGTCAAGGTGAACATGTGGTACATGGAGGCCAGTTAATATAGAAGTAAATAGGTTCATAAATGTGTGTGTGTGTGTGTGTGTGTGTAAAAATGACCTCAGTTCATATTGTGGCCCATTCAGGACTAAAACACTTCACCTCTTTATGAATGTGCTGAGCTACGCTGCTGCAGGGTGAAGTGGTAAAAATATAAAAATTCATTGTTTTTTGTGACCTCACAGATATGGTAAATTCAAAGCACCGTTTTTGCGTTTCTATGGACTGTACAGCCCAGTGTCAACAGTCAAAAGACCAAATCTGTTTTATTGTCTCCACACCGCCCAAAACCCCCCCGTTCTTCCACCCGTGCTGTTCATGGAGGGTCCTGATTAACACATGTTGTGGATGAGAGGGCAGCTTGTTCTTGCCGTTCTCCAATTTTTCTGCTTGGCCTGTCTTTAGCTCTTTAAACGTGATGGCCAGCTGGCATGGCCAGGCTGATAGTGCTTCCCCCTTCGTGCTGTTCAGACAATACAGGTCTGTCATAAAGAAAGCCACCCTTCCTGAGCTGCAGTCTGAGTTATGACACCCAGGAGCTTCAGAGAGGGAGCCCATTCTCCACGGCTGAAGGTCGGGGAACCATATGTGGTGGGTCCATTTATTCTGCACTCTGGGTGTGACGGGGTGCTTTAAATCCCCTGAGGAGCCATAGTTCCAGTCCTGGCCCTTGTTTGATGAACTTCAGACCTCAAAAGTGTGGTATCGTTAGGTGTTTGTGGTTCCTCCGTCACTCAATTCATTGAATGAGTGGAAAGTGCAGACAGTACCAATTTGTGGAGCATGATTTTGAATCTTGAATTCACGTGAATTTAATGGAAAATCAAGTCTTGTTTTACTGAAACATTTTTTTGAAACATTTTGTAGTTGTTTCTTGGCATTGAAACAGAGGGAGAGGCCAGTCTCTGTCCAATCAGTACAGAATGGAAAATTGGATATAAATGTAACTCAGTATGTAATGAAATATGTAATTATATTCATTTTGAATACCACAGCGAAACAAAAGCATGAGCTCCAGTGACCTGTTGCCTAATTGTGTAAATGTATGACTAAAACTGGACTCGCCATTGTTCCTATAGCTGCTATTGTGAATTGAAACTCGTAAATCACAGGTTCCTCTCCTTTGTTCCACCTCCACCTTGCCAGTTTGTTTTGTTTTGAGTCGAGAGTATTAATAGGAACTGGTTAAAGCTGTTGTTGTGCTTGCTTGGCTTGACTGCTGTGGGCAGTTGGGGGCTTTTTGGGGGTTTTATTCTCGGTTTTATTCTGGGTGATGAGGGGGGGGCGGGCGTTAGTCGCTCCCCAGTCCGTTCGGGTACCTTGGCGGAGAGTAGAGGGGCTCTTTAGGGCTTTTTCATGTGCTAAAAGCAGCTAATCCCTGAGCTTTTGTATGTAGAGTGAAGGCTTGGGGGAGGGGGAGGGCAGAAGATGGGAAGCCTTGGGGGGCTTTTTCAGGAGCTGCCCTTTTGTTGTCATTTCACTTGAATCAGCAGACATCTGTTAGGACGGGGCCCGGGGTCCCAGCTGACAGAGGGGGGGGGGGAGGGAGGGGGGCCAATGAGGAGGCAGGAGGTCAATGATAGATGGGTGTAATTGTTTGTGATGCATTAATGCATGCATGAGGGCTGTGGTAGGAAATTATACGTTTAGGGGCGGTTTTAGCCTTTGGCACCCCTCCTCCAACGAATGGGAGCTCGACTGGAATACGAAACCATTCAAACAGCACAAGACATACAAACAAACCAGTGTCACGATTCACGATCATTTCTGTCTTATTCTAGCTTAGGGCAATTTTTTGCCCTTTGCCCCCAGCTGTTTCTGACACTAATGACAACATGGGCCTCTGGGAGCCTGGAGCTCTAAGAGTGTGTGTGAGTGTTGGGGAGGGGACACACACTGAGTATGGAGCATCCGTCAAGTCTAGATGGGGTTAAACATTAGGGTAAATATCTGCCTGTCAATGAAGGCCTTGTTCCCTTAATTAGGGATGACAAAATGGTTGGGCTGTAGAAGCAGTGAGCCTCTAACTAGTGCAACTGTCACCGTGTGATTAAGCACTTCTGGAAAACTCCCTCTTTATTATAGTTTTTGAATGTGGAAATCACTTCTCTTGCTCTCTCTCTCTCTTTCTCTGCTTTTAGCCTTAATTATCGGGAACGATGTCTTACGCGAAGCCGTTGTAGATTTACAGTACTGTACAGTACTGTGCACTGGAACCTGAGAAAATTCTACTTAAAAGCTGTTTATGACTGATCAGTAGTATTAAAACACTAATATTCCAATAAATACTACTAACATTAATACAGTAAATGGTGGTTTTAGGTTTGGCAAAAATGATTTTCAGAGCTCTTTCCTCATAGAAGCCCAGTACTACTTGTAGCTCCATCAAATACCTGGTCTACCTTTTTTTTTCCTTTTTTTTTTTTTACTTCAGTAGATTAAATGAGGTGTTTATGGAATTTTATAAATCCATAAGTCTGGAGTCATAGAGCAGAAATCTGGAATCAAACCTATGTTGTTCGAACCAGCTCCCAAATGATCAGCTAGTTTTAAGAAAAAGAGAAGTCTTGATAGCTTTTTACTATCTCTTTGTTAGCATTTACTTATTCGATTGCTCACTTGTTCACTCACTGCTAATATAAATGAATTCAAACTGTTTGCATAGGACTTTTGCACAGTACTGTACTTGTCTCTCACTGAGATAAAGGCCTCTGTTCAGTAGCCTTTTTGGAGGATGGTCCATGGCCAGCTTGCATCAAGTTGTGCTTGTTAGTATCTAAAAATCCACAGTGGTATGGAGGCCTAAATGCTTTTACATGAAAGATCAGCACCAAGGCCTGGTAATTACCATTACTCTCCATTCTCCGCTCAAGCAAGGGATCGTTTTGATGCCAGGATTGGGACGCGAGCGCCCGAGATGGACGGCAATGAGCGAGTTTTAGTCCCTCCGTCTCGTCGCTCGGCTCAGGATGTTGGTTGTGTAATGTTCCCAGCACCTTTTAGTGCGAGCCGACCTTCCGACATGTAAACGCAAAGCCTCCACAAAAGGCAGCAGTTTTGGAGCCGGTAGCAACCTTGAAGCTTATTAAGTGCGATTTTATTGCCTTGCGTCTCGATTTACTGTCTGTTCTTGATGCTCAGGTGGGCGTAATGGGCCTCAAATAAAAGAGGTCCATCAACTCGCTCTGCCTACAGTGTCTGGCGGGCAACATGTCCAGACTCAACAAGACCTAGATCGCATATTTTCCCCCTCACCCAGTCCGCCGCATTTGAAGTGACTATAATTGGAAAGTGAAATAAATCTAAACAAGTAAATGAATTCTTGTTGTCTTCGGTGTTGGCAGAGATAATCCTGCTTAAAAGTGAGAGGGCCCCAGGGAAGCGCGACGCGTCCCACAATCCATGCGATTCTGGAGTTTATTTCCAGGTTTTGTTTTCCCATTTCCTTTTCTGCTCCTACCTCCAGCAGGGCTTTTCTCTCTCTCTTCCGTAATGAGGAAAGACGGCGAGACAGCATTCGGCTTTTCTTCAGAAAGTGGGTATTTGTAGGGGATGAGCGTGGCGCTCCCGAGATTATACCCCGAGCCTAACGACACCTTTCTGTCTCCTTTATTAGCTCGTCCCGTGTTCCCTCGATGCTCTGACCTTGTTTCGGCATTGGCCAGCAGCAGCTAATATGTGCTTTGTATCCAGCTGGGGGGATTTGAAGGCGGAGGGGAGAGTGTGGGTGAAATAAAGACAGCGGGTGGGGGGTGGGGGAGGATGGCACAGGGAATAGAGATGAATAGCCAGTTATCTCGCCAATGTCGTTTCATAGTTTGATTGGAAAGACGATAACGTCAACAAACGGAGGGGTGTAGCCTGCACGGGCAGATTAGGGCTCGGTGACGGTGGCCTGGTGCAGCCGTGGGGCTGAACTGGGGAGAGATGAGCCGATAAGCTGTGTGTGGAGCTAGAGATTCCTAATAGGGGAGACCCTATCAAGCTGTTTTGCTTCCGGTTCCAGTCGTTTAATTCCAAGAATAGCCATACTGAGTTTGCCTTTCCATAGATATACACAATATGATAAAACACAAAACAATGATACAGTATGATATGAAGTGAAAGTGATCATTCTGTCATACTTGAACACACCACAGCACACAGTGTGAGCAGCATGAAATTCTTCCTCTGTGTTTAACCCATTCACCAATTTAAGCAGCGGGCAGCCAGGAACACAGCGCAGTGTGTGGTGACGGTACCTTTCTCAAGGGAACCTGAGTGGTGCTACTAGCAGTCTTGGGAATTGAACCCATGACTTCCTGATCGCAGGGCGAATGCCCCAACCACTAGGCCACCAGCTGCCCCAAACGAAACACTGCTGTCATGATATATGATATGATACGATATATAATCCAATATGATACAGTATGACACAATATGATGCAGCGTCCCTAGGCAGCCAGTTCAAAGGAAAGTCACACATACCAGAAGATATACTGGTATGTGTGATACTGCATAATGTGATGCTGCATAATGTGATGATATGTGTGATACTGCATAAATGTATACAAATCAAAATACACATTCATACATGTAACAATTCATACAAACATCACCTGATACCCCTTGAATTAAGATCAAAATGCTTCAATTTAGTTGATTCAACAGCAAAGTAGATTGATGTAGAAGAAAGAAGTTCGAAAGAAGAGACTGTTGGAGGGAAAATGCTGATATTCCATATGAAAAATGCGCAAGGCATCAGAGATGTTTTGGTGGAGAAATTGGGTGAGAATTTAGGTTAAAATAGTCCAAACGTGGTCTAAAATAATCAGAACAATACAAATAAAGGTACAGAAGCTGGTCTAGTTTAACGTAACCAGCAATATTCACAAAAGGACTTTGTTTTTAGCATATGCTTAGTGTGACACATCATGAACATGGTTTTGTTTTGTTTTGTTTTTATCCTGTTTATCCACATGTTTAGAAATGACCAGTTCCCATCCGCTAGCTAGACCATCAAGCGATGTGTTCCTCCAAGACCCCTGGCTAATTCAATATCAGTGGACAGCTCAACATGTCTGGAGGAGAACACGGACGTCTAATTCTGTTTCTTTAGTTAACAGACCCTTACAGTGGAGAGAAGTGGAAGGACAACCTGGTTTAACCTTGCTGGGGCCTCACTTTCGCCATAGTTGTGTCTGAAGATACCAGTCCATTAGAATGTGATGGGCTCCGCTAACTCATCTTTCAGGTTCAGGACGTGCCTGTCGAAGACCAAGAGCTGTGCTCACCATCTGGCCGCAGAGTGTGGATTTAATGCTAATGCTAATGGAGGACTGGTGCCCTGACTGGGATGCTGTAGCTCCAGGCTGGGAGAGGAGCAGCTTGAAAGTGGCAGGAGGCAGAGAAGCAAACTGCTGCCCTGTAGACAGCAGGGGTTGTATCTCTATAGCATTAGCATACAGATAAGAATGGCACGATTCATCAAACTGGTTTGCCCAAGGGTGTGCCCACATATGTGGATGGGTCAGGGCTGAACAATATGAACAAATTTGCATTAATATTGCTCATAATGCTTCTGAAATGTGCCCTGTGGTGTATTAAAGGACTCTTTAATTTCCTTATTTTTAAATGGAAAAAGTTAGAAGCAGCTAAAGCTTCAAAATATGTTTCCTGCTCCACTGTCAGTATAGTCGGTATATGCAAATTAAAATCAGAAAAACCCAACACAGTAACAGATGCTCACTTATTTGTGAGAATGGCATATAACACTCAAGTCTTCCACCCTCATTTCTTTACATTTTGCTGCGAATCTCCTTGTTGGTGCCAAATCTTAACTTTGTCATATTGAGGAGATTATATGAAAGATACTAGAACAAATGTTTTACTGCAACAGGCTGTAAAGTCCCTAAAGACACAAGGAGCCTAGATAAAGGAGTTCCAACCACTCAGCATTCAGCACCACCAGTATACTGATCACCGCC
>JBBJLS010000039.1:8439546-8454800 GCA_037577275.1 Bryconaethiops microstoma | reverse complement strand
TATATGTGTATATATGTATATATGTGTATATATGTATATATGTGTATATATGTATATATGTGTGTGTGTGTATATATATATATATATATGATGCTGCCTTGTTGGGCTAAAAAGGGGCCCGAACTGGAATTTTCTTTTGTGAGCTTTTGCAGGTGCAAGAGGATGATGGTAAGTCTAATTTTGATTGGTGGGGGGAAAAAGCCCTCAGGCCAATCAAAATGGTCTACACCAGAGCTAAAAAAAAAAATGGTAAAATGCAGATGAATGTGAATGTGTTTAAATGAAAGTACACAGTTCATGTGTGGTGCGATTTATAAATGTTTATCAAATTCTTCATTTCCCAACCAAATGAGACCAGCGCAGCATGAAAACAGGCAGCCGTAGCTGTCCGAGATGGAAATAAGGGAAAGATGGAAACGGTGTGTCGCTAAGAAAAAAAGATCATATTGTCGCCGCTATAGGGACAAGCCTGGTTCTTAGCTTTAACACAAAGAGAAGATGAATGCCTGGCGAGATGATTTTAATAAATCGAGGCAGATGCATTTTTCCCCATGTAATATTTATCATGTGAATATTAAAAAAAAAAAGTTTGTTTCCACTGTGTACCAAATAACTTTGTCTCCCATTAATAATTCAGAGGCCTCTTACATTAAAAAATAGGTCAGAGTGCTGTCTTTGTGTTGTTATAGTTATTATTCTGCTTCTACAAGAAGGCTTGTGTAATACTGCCAGCCTCTTTAGTGTGAGGCGGCGGCTTCCGTGGAGTAATAACATCATTGTGGAGGCCCGCGTGCTTCATGCTAATGAAAACAGCATCCTAAATTTTCATCTTAAGTAAATATTGAGTCTGCATCAGATTTCTTACTATTAGCAAGTCCTGAAAGATGATCAGATCAGATGTTCAGTAGACCTATAAAGGTGCCAAAAAGGGTTCTTTGCACTATTATACAGAAGAACCACTTTCGGTTCCCTGATGAAACTTTCAGTGCATGGTTCTTTAGGGCAGTGGTGTCATAGCTGGTCCTCAGGCCCCCCCAGATGGTCCACTGTAGTAGACCGGTTTGAGAACCACTGCTTTAGAGAACCATTTTTATGAATGAGAATTAAGCGTGAAGAACCTGTTTAAAAAAGTACAGAACCTTCATTTAGTGTGTAAGGTTTCTGGGAACCTGAAACTGAAGACTTGAGTGAGAAACCTTACAGAGCTCATGGTTCATCAAGGAGCCAAAAGTGGTTCCTCTATGGCAGCGGTTCTCAAACTGCTCCACAAGGATCTCCAAATCGTCTACTTATATATTTTTTTTAGGTTTATGCAAAAATGTGGTCCATCTGGAAGAGCTCTAAGGTTTAATGGTTTACTGCTTTAGAACTATTTTTATAAATGTGATGTGGGAGTATGAAGCACAATGTAATGGCTTGAGGAACCTTAAATTGAAACAGTAAAATGATATAGAATCTCTGAAACTATTTAAATGTTGTTTATGCCCATGAAGCTCTTTAAACATTCCAAAAGTAGTTTATCTGTGGCTTCTCTCAAAGAACCCCTTTGTGGCATCTTTTTACTTTCTTTTAAAGAGTGTAGGTCCTTCAGTTGCATAAATCTGCGGTTCTCAAGCTGTTCCTCAGGGCCCCCCAGAGAGTTCACGGTTCGTATTTTTGTTCCAAACCCAATGAGAAGGAATCCAACCCATGGAGCAGAAATGTGGACCGTCTAGGGCTCCCTGAGGCCCAGCTTGAAAAACCGCTTCCATAAATAGTCAGACCTCACTCTTGCCGGTAACTCGCTGGTCATCAGAAGTGATGATACGCCAAGCGCCCTTGTAAATGTATCATGTGTCTCCTTTTTCTGTTTGTTTTCAAAGCTTGATTCTGATATTGACTTGTCACTGAACTGTCTTTTGATTTCTAGACTATTCTGCATTTGAAATTAACAGCTACAATGGAGAGCCCCACACACATTTTCAGAACACACGTCCGGCCCACCAATCGAGTGGCCGGCCCCCAAAACTGGCCCTTAAAGCGCTAAAGATGAACGCAGATCATTGTAGCTGCTAAATTTGAGTCATGCTTTATTTTTGTGCAGTTTTTAGTTTTTATTTCTTTGAGTTGTTTCATTGGTTTCTCTTTTGTTTTCTTTTTCTGTTTCTTTCATTTAAGCAAACGGGCCACCATGGGAGCTTCTTAGGTGGCTGTAACTTTTTTCATTGCTCTAACACCCCTCAGAGACCCCAGCGGACAACACACACACTCTTCTCTCTAGCAGGCAGCAGATCTAGCGCTGGGGCTGAAATCCTTTCATTCTGGGTTAAAACAGGTTTAAAAACGAGCGACAGGCAAGTTTGTGACAAACTGGGTGTCGCTGCTATGAGCAGACTTCGAAAAAAAAGGGCAAAAAAGAAGAAATAAAAACGCAAATAGCAGAGATTATGCAGCTTAAAGCCTTGAGGTGGCCTTTTTTACTCTCTCTGTGTTTCCCCTATTTTTCTCTTCTCCTCATGTCATTGTGTTCTGCATCAACCCCTTTACATCCCTCAGAGCTTCGAGAAGGTTGGTGTGTTTTTTCTTTTTTCCTTTTTTTAACCCACATTAAAGACCAAAAGCAAGATGTTTTACATTTTTGAGACTATTTGTTCATTGCAAGGCTCATTAGCACTTTGCTAATGCACAAACTATACAGATTCAAACCTGCTAAATAGTGAATATGAATTTTAATTTATTTGCAAAATAATTATATAATAATAAGAAGAATAATAACAGAAGTGATAGAAACCCGCACAAGTCGGGGTTATTATTATTTTTTGTTTGTTTTCTTTATATTTGAGTTTGCATTGTGGGGCCTTATCTCTTTTGCATCTTTTGGTATTGCTTCTGCTCACGAAAAAAGCTTTGTTGCATCTGTTCATGGAAAGCCAGCATCTGAGAAAAAGAAACAGCGCCTAGTGCATGACGGGAGAATGTAACTGTGCTCGCATGCCTGGAATGGAACGTTTTGAACGCCGTGTTTCCTTCGCTGCACTGTGTTTCTGTGACTTTCTGTTTTCTCTTCTCTCCTGTTTTCCAACATTTCCCCCCTCCCACCCCCCATAATTAAGTCTTATTGTGGCCTCTCCTGTAGCTCGTTCCTTGTATTGTGGTGCTGTTTGTTTTGTGCTTTTGTTTCGTACTGTTGCCCAACTACTTTTATGTTGGAATTTTCTGTTTGTTAGATGTGGTACATATTTCTGTCCCCTGTAATGTCGCAGCTTTACGTAGTTCCAACATAGAATTACTGAAAAAAGTGTGGGTTTACAGCCAGTGTTCCTGCCATCTCAAACCTCAGCTAGTGTGGCAAACAAAACCTGATTGGGCGTTATTATTCGTTCCTGTGGCATTTAACTCCCGGCTAATTCTTTACTGTGTCACCGGGATCAGTGGTGAATATAATGATCTCCGCGTTCCAAACAGTCCCTCGGAGAGAAGAGAGAGCATGGAGAGCCTTGGCATTTCTCGCTGGCGGCCGGACTGTTTTGTTGACTGACTGCCACTTGTCCTTTTTGGAGTCAGCCGGCTCAATCAAACCGGGATTTATCATCCATTCGATCCCCTCGGCGCCTCCGGATTGCTTCTCGCCTCCACGATTTGTGTGATTAAGCAACCTAAATTAGACCCGAAACAAACAAAAAAAAGCAAGTGGCTTGTTGGAGCCTCTACATCCTAATCCTGTTCGAATGCTAGAGCAGAAGATGCCAAATTAATTGGGGCCTGATTCCAGCTCAGCCCACTGGTGCCTGCACTGGCCAAATTGACTGCCTGCCCCACGTCAGCATATCGGTTTCATACTTTACACGTTAAACATAACGGTCCACGATGGGTCTTACAGCATGGCTGGTTCTGGATTACATCATCCATTACAGGGTGTAGCAAACTTACCTCATTGGAAGTCATTATGCAGAGTTCAGGAACCGCTCACTTAAAACGTTTCCATATTTTCCTTCAAGACGCTATTTCACGGGGGAGTTCTGGGGACATGGGGCACAGTCCTGGCCCCATGTCCCCATGGCTGTGGTGCTAAACCATACCAGCCATCTCATAATGTCTGCCGGAAACAAAATGGCCTCTTGAATAATTCATTAGCAGAGGAAGACATGGTGGCGTTAAGGGGGGGCGGTGGCAGAGGAGCTGTATGAGCCACCATGCCGTGGTCATATAAATAATGAAGTGCCTAGCACTTTGAATCCATCTCTCAAGGCCTGGCATTTATTGGCAGGGCTTTATTGTTCAGATTAGGTTGTGTCCACCACGAATGCTTGCAAATGCTTACCATCTCAAGTGCTTAATTTGGCCCTCTGTGATGGCCTTAGCCATGTCAGGTTGCACTTAAAACTAGCAACGCCCTCATTTTTAATAATATTGGGTTGAAATTGTTCAAATTCTGCTCTTGATCTACCACTTTCAACCCATTGGAGTACTGTTGGCCACAATTAGCACTTGAAACCTAAAGTCAATGTCTAGTTAATCCCCTTTTGAACTTTGATTTAGCAGAACGGAGCCCTCCAGAATAGAGAGTCAGTCTACCTTGTGCCAAATTAATGACAGAAATTAGAATTCTTCCACTTTCAATGAGGTCACTAATCTCCAATTGTTGCTCTCTGACAATCCGTTCGTAATTTGCGCTCAGTGTAGCCTAATGAAGTCATTCAAATGAGCAAATGATATCATTCGAAGCTCTTAGACCTCTGATTCTTTCGGGGAATGTCGCAGTGATCAGCACTGGGGTCTGGAGAAGTTCACCTACATAGTGATGCTGGAAGACTGTGCTGTGCCAGGCAATGCTATGCTCCACTGTAATGTCTTTTAGCTGAACTGCATGCGCATGCGTTCGCACACTCGCTGCATGCCTTTACTTGCATGTGCTTGCATGTGTGATTCTGTGCATTTTGGCATGGACCAGGAAAAAGAAAGCTAGATTACACCCTGTTCTCTGGTGGGCAATTTTGACCTCTTGTCTGTCGACAAGGCCTGAAGGTCAAGTCCCGTATCGAGTCGATGCACGCTTTAGCTGCGCATGTAGCCGTTCTGCTGTAGCGGCAGGAGAGCTACGTGCATGAAGCCTCTAAAGTCTTGCAGTCTCAGACTCTCATATTTGCCGTAATCAGATAAATTGGCGGCAGATGTTTACGCTTGGCGTAATAACTTCCATTACTGGTGCTGATTCTTCTGTGCCCAATTGAGACTACTTACCGTTGCAGCAGCGCAGGTGTGTGTGCTAATGCAGCCAACCCCTGTGGGCCGTGTAGAAATGGAAAATGCCCACCACACCCCTCCCTGAGTAGAATGGAACCTTCCAGGTCTCTGCTAACCGAGACACCAAGCAAGGTGTAATCTCAGCTTCTTCAGCACTAGAGGCTGCCCTTTATTTTGCCTTCCTTCATTTTGGGGCTGGGCAGACTGTCTGGCACTCCCTTCTTGTCCCAAACAACTTCACAAACAAACCACCACTCTTTGGCGTTTACTCCTTCGACTGCCTTTCACCTTGTCCATCGCAAATTCCCTCGATTTGTCTCTCCATGATGGGGCTTGAAACAAGGTTTTGACTTGGCACCTGTAAGACCTGTATAGATACATATATACATATATTTTGTGCTTTATATTCTCTTGGTCAGGCCCGCTGGGCCCCGGTCTTAGTGAATGAGGAGTGTGTCCAACTTGGCGCCAAGTTGTCTTGCATAAAACACCAGGGAGCTCCAGCATACATCAAACATTAGCGCGTTAGCTGTGTGACCGTTTGTCAGGGCTGAGGAAAAAGCCCGGAACCGTGCTCTATTTCATGCTGCACCACTTCAAAGCCGGACTAGCCTGATAGATCGATAGGCTGGGATACAAATGATGACATGTATTTGAAGACGTTAGACTCACTTAGAGTAGCCCTATTCACCATGCCGGGCGGATAAAGTGTTTTAGAGGCATTGTTGTGTCTGCTTTGAAGTCAGGGAGATTTTCACACTCTCTTAGACGGTTTGGCAGATCCAAGTTTTGACCCTAGCCATGTAAAAAAAAAAATTTTTTAAAAGTGCTCCTTTCATTTTTATGAAGGAAATAGTAAAACTAGTGCTTTGCCCCAAACACTAATGTTGCTACACTCTTAGTAAAAGTAAAGGTTCCCTAGTGGTTCCTGCCCTGGATTTACGATTTTAGGGGGAAAACATTGAATTTGGTGTAGAACAGGTCATTTTGTCCCAATCCTGGTAGAGTTTGATGGTTTACCTAATCAGGCACACCTGATTCAACTCATCAGTTAAGATCACAAAATGTGCCCGGCAATGACCCCTCAGGGTCTTGGAAGTGAAGAAGCCTGGTGAGGAACCTAATCGTGCAACCCCTTACATTATACTAAGGAGACCGCCGTCCAGCTTAGCTTGGTAATATCCCTGCTCTAGCACACAAACTAAACCGTACAATTAAGTGATAAGTTGAATCAGGTTTATTTGAGCATGTCAGTCACTAAATGCGGAGTCACCGACGCACCAGGACTGGAACTGAACGACCCTTCAACTGCTTCATGCTAAAGAACCACTCTGGCTCCTTTACCATAAAACAAAGTTTAGTTCCATTTCTTTTAATATAATGTATCTATTTCTAATTTAGAATTTATTCATAAGCAACATTAGCATCAAATGACAGCATTCTGTCAGCATAGGCAAGCCAAATTAACGCGTAATAGTAATCGGTGTGTGATTAATGTGATTGATATCAAAAGGTGAAAGGTTGCAGCCCTCATTCACTCAACTACCAAAGCTCATGGTCCACTGGCCGATTGCAAATTCAAACATGCGCTCCTCCTAAATTAGCATGACACAGCTGGACGTCCGGACAATTTCTTTCTTTTGCTTTTTTTATTTATTTGTTTATTTTTTTAAGTTTTGTTTGGATTTGGTGCCGTGAATCTGGTTAGACGATTTTGACGCTACACATCGCTGTCAGTTTGTATTGTGATCAGTGGTCAAAGTCAGAGCCTTAAACACACCCGCGCTGTAATATATGTGTTTGCTTTGATTTTTTTTGTTTCGCTTTGTTGATATTTCAGCACTGTTTTAATTCTGTGTGTCTGTGTGTTGTTTTTTATTTAAAATGGTTGCTGAAGTTGCACTTGCGCTAGCATCTTTGGGGTTGCATGCTTGGATGGGTCCTGGGCACTTTGACTCTACCAGCTCTGGCCTGGTGGACAGTTTGGTTCCATACTGTATTTGTCCCTCATGCAGTCATAGCCATGCATGACCTCGTGACACATGGGCTGCCCTTTCACCTTTGTCGAACATCGTTGGATATGCTCTTTTTGGGGTGTTGCTTACAAATGTGTGAGTTGTTCCCCCATAGATCAGTCCCCAAAGTCTAAATGTTAAATTGCAGAAGCCCAGTCTACAGGGAAATATGAATGTTTCATGCTAAGCAATGGCCTGTTAGTGTCTTAATACATAACATAGCACTTAATACCACTTTGCGTAACATTTAAAGCAAATATTAAAAAAAATTTTTTTTTTAATATTTCAAGGCATTTATAGTGGTGGGGAGTGGAACCAGGGGTCATGCAAAATTAAGCAAAAATTGCCATTTTACTTACTGTCCAAACCCACCAGTGCACCTACACGTGTTTTAGTTTTTCTATTAAATGTTAATTATGGTAAAATAGTGGGAAACCTCAAAAATTAAGGGACTATTGTGCCACACAACACACTAAATGTACCCCTCCACCTTAAAATAATTTTTTAATAGTTCCAAATCTCTGACAATACGAAGTCTCAGGCATCAGGCAGTGCATTTGTAACCATTTTGTGTAATAACTTTTTGCGAGGGAGCTTTTAGAGGCGTTAACCTCTTCGAACGTCTGGTTCCATTCACCACCAATGTGAACAGTTCTGACTCTAAGTTTCTTAATAATATTAAGTATTGATTAATGCGGGAGTTTTGAAAAATCGGTGGAGTTCCCCTTTAATAAATAGCATATAAGAGTGAGTTCCAGTGCAGCGCCGCTGTGGAGAGGGTCGAAATGTGATCATCACCCATTGGAGACTATAGAAGGTCATCCCACTGTAGATGCGAGTGCGTGTCTCTCTATAGGCTTCAGATTTCAGCCGCCGCGTTTGAACAAAGACTGAGAAGGTCATGAGGTCATTTTATTCTGAGAAGTAATTATAAATAATGGTCAGGACCACGAATGATAAGGACTCTTTTGGATGATGTGCATATAAGAGTAATCAAAATCAAACAGTTGACCTTTCTGGCAGTTTCCTCTTTTTTTCCACACTTAATCAGCTGTACTGAAGTGGTTTACCATGATTACCACACTCTATAAATAAAAATCTGAATCTTTTACTCATCCTATATCTAATCTAGAACTTTTCTTTTTTTATTAGATGCACTAAATAAAGAGAGACAGTGTAATGTACAGTAATGTGTAAATATGTATAAAAATAACCTGTGCGTTTGCAACACTGGCTGAAGCCCTTCTGAATTATAGATTTCTGGGCAGTTCTGTCCTTTCAGACCTCTTGTCTCCTCAAATACTCGTCAGAAGTCGAATCTCAGATTTCAAGCCCCTTTGTGGGAGAAGTTTTTTGCTGAAGTCCGACCGGCTCTCCTGTGTGCCCTCTCTCCTTCCCCTCTGACCTCTCCCCACCCCTTATTGTCCCTGTTGTGTCTCCAGCCCCAAATAGATGTTCAAAAGTTCACCCGGGTCTGTCCTGTCCCTTCTGTCCGCTGTCCAGCTGCTGGACTCTTTTTCTGCCTCATGTTCCGTCTCCACCTGTTGTTTCTGTCCTTTTTGTGTCATTGTGTTTTTCTCAATTTTTTATTATATTGTATTTTCTTTTCTTTTTTTTTTTAACTAGCCCTAGCACCTCAACCTCCATGCCCCCCTCTTCCTCTTTCTTTCTTTGTCTCTCTCTCTCTCTCTCTTTTTCTCTCTCTCCCCCTCCCTCCCCCTCTTCTTACCTTTGAGACAAGACCCCCATCTCAATTGGTATACATTCCCCACAGTTCCCAACAAACTCATTTCCTGGATGCTTTCTGCCTGCAGAGGCAGAATTGGCCGTCCGTAGGGAAGCTAATCAGATTCCAGATTTTGACGATACAGCCCTGGCTTTAGATGATAAAACTTACATGCTTGTTGCAAGTTGTTAGCCCAATACTGTTTATGGTGAATGGAACCAGAGGTCACGATGTCTGCAATACAATTTTTTTTACTATCCAAACTACAGGCGTCTTCTGAGTATTTACATGGAAGGTTGACTGTGGTAAATCAGTGGTGAATTTTCTTTGTGGACAATTTTGGCCTAAAACACCTTGTATGCACCTCTCCACCAAGAACAAATGGAAAAAAAAAGACCTTGACAGGTCACTCATGTCAACTCCAAAAGCATCATATCAAGTCAGAGTTTGATGTTTACCCTAACTTTTTTAACAAGGCATGTTACATAAGCTACATAAAAAATGAGTGAACTGGACTTCTGACAGTGAATTTGCTTAACAAAAATCTGTGCTTTACATTTGGTTAGACACATTTTTAAAAGTTAAAACAGCAAGGTGTCGGAAAGGTCAAGTTGTAGGACTGTGTGATTTAAGACAAAAAATCAGTGAGGCCAACAGGAATTCTTGATAGGAGTTTTTCACATCTAATATTTCACTTATTCTATCCGTTCTATCAATACTGCAATGCAACACAAAACCACTGAAATGCTTTACTGCTTTCTAAGAAGAAATATGCACCTATTGACGCTATCTGAGTGTGTTCTATTTCAAGAAAAGATGTCATATTAATTTGACCTGACTAGTGATTGTAACTGGCTACCAGGAAAAAAAAAAGTTAGTCAAACCCATTCTCTGCCTTCTGTAAGTTTCATCATGTAAAGCCAGCTTTAAATTTCATTCCTGTACATTTATTTTAATTGGTCTAACTGGCTAACAACTTAGATAATCCTGTACTACCCCTTTGATTTTCCAGTAAAAATATTTCTCAGTAAACCCTGCTATAAATACTCAGGGCCCAAAAAGTGAAATGACCTTTCTCAGTGAATAGCTCGCAAGATTCCCTTTAAAGAAGCAAAATCTGGACAAATCATGAAAAAGCTACCACTGGCTAAACTTTCTATAAAAAAAAACCTCCCTCTCCTCCTCTCCTCTCCTCTCCTCTCCTCTCCTCTCTCTTCATGGCATCCTCACGCCTCCTGACTTTTATGTGTAGCTTAATCAGCCTTTTTGTCATAGAAGTGCTTAACTGTTCCCATTGTAGTCTAGCCCACCTGTCATGTACTCTCATCATTTTTCCTTCAGTTTGGGAAAAAAAACAAACCTTTCTTTTTGATAAATGTGACATTGAGCTGCAATAGAACCTCGTTCTGATGTTATGCAGATTTCTTCTACACATTTATTTTGCGTCCAGTCCTTCCAGCCAGGACTGTCATGTGGCACCACCTGTGTCGCATTGAAGTCTCACTGGCTGGAGAGAAAAACCAAACGTTCTCAGCATCGAAGTGGGTCCCTGACCCCCTTTCTCCCCCCCACCCCGCTACCTCGTGACGTTCTCTATTCCTTCCTCCTCTCCTCCTTCTCCTCTTCCTCTTTCTTCTCCTGTTCAGTCGTCTTTTGTCTGGGCATGCTAGCGACCCTTCAGTTACATTCCTCTATGCATTTTTAGCTCAAATCTCTTTCTCTATCTGGTTTGACTATTTTTTTTCCACTCTTTTTCTACATGTTGTTTTTTCCTCTACCTATTTATGCATGATGTCTGTGAAAATGATAGCTGCATCTATCAATGGAACCGTGTCAGATTTTAAAGAGGCTTTGTCCAGTTGATTTACCCTCAATCACAAAAATCTGATTAAGGTTTCTCATCTTTAGTGTCAGGCTACAGATCTGATCCGTCATACACACACACACACACACACACGCACATTCTCTCTCACACATACACAAATACACACACACATATACGGCCACATGTGCCTCTTTTTCGAGCGTAGGTGTAGATTAGAGCAATTGACATTCTTTTTTTGATCTATTTATGCTTCTTTGCAGTAGGAGAAGCTTCCAATGAGATGTCTCCTGCTGGCCTCCTCAGCACGGAGCCTCGCATCTTCAGCGTAGCTCACACGAACCCTCTCCAGATATCACACTCGCTTTACCATGCAGGTTCAGTTTCCCGAAGATGAGAAACCCATAATAGATTTTTGTGTAATTAAATGTGCTGTGATGGATCAGATATTAGTCAATGGAACCTTGTTGCTATGAATCTGTTGCTTTAATGTCAATCTATATTGTCGGTGAAGCAGTTCCGTTAGTTTAGTTTTAATTTATCCTTCTTTTGATTTGTATAATTTTAGACTTTCTTTACTTTCTACAAGTCTCACGTTTCTTATGATTTGTTGTCCTCTCTTTAGACAACGTTTTTGCTCTAAAGAAGGACTCATTTTCATCGCCCTGTCTTGTCACCTCTTTTTCTCTCTCTCTCCCTCTCTTCTTCTTTCTCCTTCTCTCTCTCTTTCTCGTTTTCAATCCTGGACGTTCGCAGTCCGCCGAGTCCCCCCTCGTTTCTCCATCTTGCCAACCAGTCACGAAATCATGCCGGGCGGCAGCGTGAACATCACCTGCGTGGCCGTGGGCTCCCCAATGCCCTACGTCAAGTGGATGCTCAATTCTGAAGACCTGACGCCGGAAGACGACATGCCTGTGGGACGGAACGTTCTGGAACTGAACAGCGTGCGAGAGTCTGCAAACTACACCTGCGTGGCCATGAGCAGCCTGGGCATCATCGAGGCTGTGTCCCAAATCATCGTCAAATGTAAGGGGGGTGCCCGCTTCACTGGTGGGATTTTACACTGAATGTGTTGAGCATTGCATTAATGTCACATTATTGCATTAATGTCATATTATACTTATACGTCTTTTTCACTTGAGTTTAAAAGACTTTTTTAACTTAAATTCTGAATATTACTGAGCAGTAGTGTTAAGTAGTGTTTATTCCAATAAATACTAAATATATTAATACAGTAAATAGTGGTTTTATGTACAGCAAAGTGTCTATTGACCATTTCCAGACCTCTTTCCTCATGGAAGTACAAGCTTTATTTGGAACTCCATCAAATACCTGGTTTACTCTTTTTTACTTCAGTAGTTTTAATTCGGTGTGTTACTTTTGAAATTTCATAGATCCACACAATGACTGGAGTCATAGAGCAGAAACCTGTGTTGTTCTAACCAGCTCACAAAATATCATCTAGGTTGTAGAAAAGAAATTCTTCAGACATTTCACTGTTTTCTTGTTTGTCTGCATTTAGTCTAACATGTGTTTGCTGATAGAAAGCTGTTACAAATGGCTTCGAACAGTTTGCATAGGTACCTAAGACTTTTGCACAGTACTGTAGATCGTGAAGTGCATTGCATGGCATATAACGTGGCCCTTCTTTCTGGCGCTGGTTTGCTGGTAAAGCAGAACTGTTCTCTTTTTCTCCTTGTGCTTTTACAGCTCTGCCCAAGCCGCCAGGTACCCCAATAGTCACAGAAACCACAGCAACCAGCATCACCATCACTTGGGACAGCGGCAACCCCGAGCCAGTTTTGCATTATAACATCCAGTACCGCGCCAAGACTCCAGATAGCAAGTTTGATGTGATGGAACTTATCACCACCACTCGTTACAGCATCGGCGGCCTTTCCCCCAATACCGAATACGAAATCCGTGTCTCTGCAATCAACACCATCGGCCAGGGTCCGGCCAGTGAGCCAGTCGAAGCTAGAACAGGAGAACAGGCTCCTGCCAGTCCTCCCAGGAACATCCAGGCTAGAATTATCTCGCAGAGCACCATGATGGTGCGGTGGGAGGAGCCAGAGGAGCCCAACGGCCAGATTAAGGGCTACCGGGTGTACTTTACCATGGACCCCTCAAAGCCTATGAACCAGTGGCAGATCCACAATGTACAGGACAGCATGATCACGACCATTCAGAACCTGGTGGCCTCAGAGACGTACACCATACGCGTGCTGGCCTTTACTTCAGTGGGAGACGGACCGTTTTCAGATCCCATTCATGTCAAAGTGCTGCAAGGAGGTTAGTATGCTGCTCAGCCAATGGCATTATCACGCTGACTGACTAGACCACAGAACTTCCTCTAATATCAGCTATATTGAGTGCAAGAAGATTAACCTTTCAGCACAGTTGTGCCGCCTGACTACTGCTAAAGTGTAGCATCGCACTACACTTTAGTGCATTCAACAACAAACATTCTGACACTTCTAACTGCTGATCAACACTGCAGGTTAATGGAGATTCAGGGTTACAGTCGATACACCATCACCTTTACACTGAGTTTATATTTATAATTTTATACATCTGACAGTCCATCAGGAACGAAATCACACTATAAACTCGGGCTGCGTCCCAACAGCTGACACAACAACCGATGGATGAACGGCTTGTCCAGGTCACACAATGAAGGGTGAAGAAAACCCTGTAAACTCGTGATTTTGCATAACTACTGAGCGTACTTGCAACATCGGGGTGAACATCGTCTCACTGACGAGGAGATGTTTAGCTACTCAGCAGTCAGGTGGCACAACCGTAGCAAATATAAGAACAGTTCACAACACAAAGTAGTGGACTGTGGAATTTAACGCCAGTGCACAGGGAACAAAACTCACACAGCAATGAGTAGAAGCAAAAATGCATTCTGTGTTCCATGGATGACCTGTAGGCTAAACTGCTGTTTGTGTTCTGATTTTGTGTCACACTCTCACACTGCCTCTACTCTTAGTTCCGGGACAGCCCTCCAAGTTTCAGATTGGCGAGGTGTCCGATACCACCATCGAGCTGACCTGGGAGCCAGCCTTTGAGAAAGAGGGAATCATCCGTTATGAGCTGCGTTATAAAGAAGGCAGTCAAAGGAGCTTGGTACGTGCTCTAAATTTTCCTGTATCTGTCCAATACGCTCTCCTAAAGCTGCCAGAATGTTTTATCGTGACCATCAGAGTTACTGCTGGGCCAAAGTGATACCAAAAAGTTCAAACTAAAGCAGGGGCGTCCAGTCTTATCCAGAGTGGCTGCAGGTTTTCATTCCATCCAAGTGACTGAATGCCTCATCAGCTGTCTGAAGTAGGGGCTGGAGTCAGGACTAAAATACAAGATACGTGAATATTAAGATCCTTCTCATGATGCATGATTGCACCAGTGCTTCCACATTTTTGAAAAACATTTTTTTATTCCGTTTTGTGTAAATTGTCCTTCACTATTTCCCAGCAGTAATCAAAGGCAAAAAGGAATAAATCCAATAAATCCAAATCTAGCCTGAAACAGCATACACTAACACACTCTATGCCATGTTAAGTTGTTAGCTGTGTATTTCTTCCCATGGGAGTAGCTGAACATTTCAGTAGTATGAGCATGATGGACTACTTTCATATGCTCTTCTTGAGGTTTTCGTTTGAAATTAGCTCATTTTAATAAATATGAGTTTGGTATTTGCTGAACCTCTTTTGATCCTGCTGTTGATGAGAGTTGTAGAAATTGTAGAAAAATACCAGCAGTGTGCTCAGAAAAACCCATCATAACATGCTTTATTAAAAGTACGATATGTCGCCATATCGTCCAGCCCTCGTTTGAACACAGATGTTAAATATCAGAATCAGGCATTCTCCTGTTTGGCTGGACATCCTTGAACTGCTCTACTGGACATTAACCAGCGTTCTACTTTGAGGTTTCACATCTTCTTCCCCAACGAACAGGAGACGAAAACGTTTGAACCGAGGTCCTCCTACGTGGTGGAAGGTCTCCGAGCAAACACAGAGTACATCTTCTCCCTGGCCGCCATTTCTAACAAAGGCATCGGAGCCTTCACCAACGAGCTCTCCCAGAAGACTTCGCAAGCCAGTATGTACTGCTTTCACTTTGTTTACTTGCTTTCAGAAACCAGCTCTGTTTGAACTCTGCTGTTATTTTGGCTGATATGTGTTCTTAGACATCGCACGCATCCCTCAGCTCCCAAATCAGGGGTCCACAAATGTCAGGAGTAAATACTCGGATCTCCTGGATGGCTGACTGAAGTAGATATGTTTAAAGGACATGAACTTTTGTCTAAAATCAAGAGAGATATATTCTGACAGGGGCTTTATAGCAGGTAGCAGACAAAGCCTTTCAGGCATTTGCTATACTTCTGTGTGTGTGTTTGTGTGTGTTTGTGTGTGTGTGTGTGTGTGTGTGTGTGTGTGTGTGTGTGTGTGTGTGTGTGTGT
>JBBJLS010000039.1:8427770-8439446 GCA_037577275.1 Bryconaethiops microstoma | reverse complement strand
TGTGTGTGTGTGTGGGAGAGAGAGAGAGAGAGAGAGAGAGAGAGAGAGACAGATAGACAGAGAGACAGAGAGAGACAGAGATGTGCAAAACTGTTATTTTTTTAAACTCTTAACCAAGAGTTGCCAACAGCCTGCACAGGTTGACGTTGCCTGACATTGTGGTTCCGAATAATTTTAAGAATAACAATGTTTTACTGTCGTAATCAAATACAAACTCTACCTCTGCTTTTTTTTACAGCAACTTTGATTGATTGTTGTGTTGTGTGAACATAATTACTGATGATTTCTCTCCCAACGACGACAAACAGGCTGACTGTGGTGTTGTGAAACAAGATTTCATGTCCATTTCTGTATTCGTGTCTTTCTGAAGCGTAGGGGTTCACTTATGAGATTAAAAAAAACTGAACAAGTTGTTTAGTTTAATGGATTCTTTGTCCCATCGGTCAGCGGTGGGGTCACTGGCCGTTACCCTGCACTCTTTTCCACCTTTCCTTTTGTTTGTAAGGATTTTTTTCACCCCTTTTCTTGTTTTGCCTCTGCCTGCAATTTGGCAAGTTGTACTTTTTTGAGATTTCCTAAATGTGAGACAAGCAAATCAATGTGGGCAGATTGACTGGAGTGAAGGCCCCCCCACCCCCCTTTCCCACTGCTCTGTTTATATTTCTTATTCATTTGTCAACAGCGAGTGCACTTTTTGTCCTCTCTCGCGACCAAAACGCACAAAATGTCATTGACTCCGGCGTCCGCCTCGGCTTTCCCCCTCGCCTTGCCTCTCGCTGGGCTGTACTGAAAGCCTCGCAGTCAGCGGCCGCAGGAGCCCCGCTGCCGGGCGGCCTGCACACCAGGAGGAGCGGTGAATTATTCACACCCCGCGGCCTAAAAATACACACTCGAGTCCTGACATCATGATTTGGAGTAGATGCCCAAGTGATCAAATATTCAATGCTTGCGGGCGCCTGTGAGATGTTATCCACTGTCTGGTGAGTTGATGCAGAGTCGGTCTCAGTCATGCTGCAAATTTAGCCATTTGTATTCATTTTTTAAAAAATACAGTACTGTGCAAAAGTCTTAGGCCCCAGAGAAAATTATGCTTAAAAGCTATTTACTACTGGGCAGTGGTTTTAAAGTGTTAAAGCATTAACATTACAACAAATACAAGCAACATTAACACAGTAAATGGTGGTTTTATGTATGGCAAAGTGTTCACGTAACTATTTCTAGACCTCTTTCCTCATGGAAGCCCAGTTTTACTTGCAGCTCCATCAAATACCTGGTTTGGCTCTTTTTACCTCATTACATTAGATTAGGTGTTGCTTATGGAATTTTATTAATTCACCCAATGACTGGAGGCACTCAGCAGAAACCTGAATCCAAACCTCTAACCAGCTCACAAAATATTGACTACTTTTTAGACTTCAAACAATTTGCACAGGTGCCTGAGACTTTTGCACAGTACTGTATGAATGCTAAAAAGCTTTGCAGAGCAAAATGATCTCTGTTGCAAATTTGTGCAGTTTTGGACAGAACTGTTTTTTTTCAGTTCTGTAGAGCAAAATCTTGGTCTTTTGTTCTGTAGTCAAAAGAAACCCAATTTTAGTCATAGAGCAGAATTTGGTCACCATTTTTTTCCTGAGGTTTCAGCTCAGAATCTCATACATTTTTTTACAGTTTCACCAAAATATCAGTCAAAACCTTGTATTCTACAGTTCTACAGTATTGTGCACTGCATTCTTTTTTTCCCCTGTAAATATGAATGCCTACAGTTTTCCGTCAGTTCGAATCACATCAGATTAGCCACAAAACCCGAGAGCGGGACCCACTGACGAGAGCAAAACAGAGGAAAGCCGTGGCGGCGGGAGTCAATCTATCTTTAACACACTTTCTGTTTTTAACACTGCAGCTTGTTGCCTTAGTACCTATGCAGGTGTGGGTGGGGGTGTGTGTGTTGGGACAGTAATCCACAGCGGTACCACACACAGTCACGAGCTTGAGCGATAGACCACACAGCCTGCATGCACCACTCTTCACCTGCCTGAAGGGGGAGTCGCTCTGGAGAGCCTGTTACTGCATCATTCCCCTCCCCGGACACGCTGGCCAGGCCAGGCCAGTCCAGTCCAGTCCAGTCCAGGCATGAACCTAACCTACATGCATCTGCTCCATCCTCTATATGTGTCTGTGATTTTGTGTCTCCTTTATCTCTCTTGCATTTATGTGTTTATTTCTTTATTTTTCTGCTTTGATGAGCTACAAATTCGATCTATACCCTCACCCCAATATATATGTACGTGTATGTGTGTGTGTCTGCGTGTACGTGTTTCACTTTGTTCCCGCTGAAACGAAACAAGCTTCCCTCCGTATGGCTTGACGACACCTGGCTTTTCTTTGTTTCTTTCAGTGTCAGATAAAGACTTTGAGAGATTTGGGTTTGGTTTTCTTTTTTGTTTTTTTGTTTTTTTTGTTTTTTTTGTTTTAATGAGACACATGGTTCACTTCACATCAGAGGACAGCTTTCAGTGAGTTCCTTTGCCGTTTTTTTTTTTTTGCTTTGTTTTGTCACGACAGTCAGCAACCTCAGCCCCCAGCAGCAGCAGCAGCAGCAGCACAGCACTTAGCATTACCAAAGAAAATCCATTAAACTAAAGGTGAGAGTAAGTATCTCTAGGGGACTGTCTCGGCCTTCTGCTCGGCCCAGGCTTTAATGGAGGCCCTCGAAGGTGGACCGTTTCGGTTCTCAGAGAGCCCTCCCTCAAGCAGAAGCTGTAATAAGTATGGAGTCGCTCTGAGAAAGAGGTCAGGAAGGTCATAGTCTCAAACAGTCAGCCTCAACACAGAGCGCAACACATGCAAACTAACATTAGAGTGTGGGTTCCTGAGAGGTAAGTAATCGCTGTTCTGAAGAAGTCCAGACCACTGCCCCTTCCGGCAACCTGACAAGTCCACCATGGCCTCCAGCTACATATGTCGTCCTCTTACTCATTGTTTTTCTATTTTTTCATTTAGTATTTAGATTTGCTTTTAACCCGTAGCACCCGAGCAATGCACTGCTGCTAAAACACTGTCGCACACAAAAGTACGCCCTTATTTGGAGCTTCCTTGTGTTTGTGTCAGAAGTGGAGGCTTCGGACATCACAGTAAGCTTTGTTTCGTGAAAAATAATTGTAATTGACGGTTTTGGAACTTGATTTTTCATTAGTGGTGGTGTTTAAAAATCAAAATAACTTTCTACTTCTGAATGTAAACAAATAGAAAATCACATGGTCTGAGAAGCCCAATCAAGTCTGTGTGAGGGTGAGGGTGGGGGTGGGGGTGGGCGAAAGGAGTGTATGTGAGCATTGTTTAAACATAAGAAAAGAACAGCAAAGATACCCTCAGGGGTTAATATTCTACTAGAAAACGTGCGTGTACAACACATTGGTGTTTTAAATGTGCTTTACAATAAAGTCGACTTGATTGTTGCTGAAGCTGGGGACACTTAATCTTCACTAGGCAGCTGCTGGCCCGTTTATTCTTTGATGTATTTGTACTGTTTCTATCATTGGTCATGTAACCTATCTAACATAAATCTTATGGTGAATCTGATGGTGAGATGGAGGCCCGGGGGAAATCTTTCCCCCACATGCTCCAGCTTGTTCGTGTTTCACATGCACGGATGGAGCTCCTGCCAAGGTCCACACTATCGCTGTTATGGGACCAGTTTTTGTTTTTTTTTGCTTAAGATTAGATCTGTGGTCCGTACGTGCGTGCCTTTATACAGTATACAGTACAGTTCAGAAGTCTGGAATTTTTATTAATATATAAAAATCATTTGCGTGTAAAACCATTCTGATATGATGCCAATATTCTATTCTTCACTTTGTATGAAGTTTTAAAAAATACACAAATAAATAAATAAAAAGGCTGAATGGTGCTTTAGATTATATAGTAATATAGTAATGATACAGTAATAATACAGCGTCAAGAATCAACTAAAAGTATTTTCAAAATAATAATAATATCCAGAATCATGTTCAAAAGGCATAGAATCAGATAGCCGTTCAGTAATTTTGTGACATTAATTTATCAATAAATAATTACAATTTATTTGTAGTATCCTTTCTGCGGTTTCATTTATAAGTGTGTATTTAATAAATACAATTATTAAAAATGTTAAAGTACCAGAAGGCAACATAATTAGGAATGAAAATGGTTTAAAATGTTTAGAGCAAATAAACTAAATATACAAAGATGAAATCTGGTGAAAAATGCATTTTTATCAATAATGACAACTATTCAGTTACAACTTCAGCAAATTATGGAGCTATAGAATATGAAATTATGGAAGCTAAAACATGTTACGGCAGCACATTTACTAGAATTGGAACGATACAGAGATGATTAGCATGGCCCCTGAACCGTGAAGTGTTCTGTATTTCTGATCGCCCTGCGATCAGGAGGTCGTGGGTTTGAATCTCAAGACGTGCTCTTTACACTGTGCGCTATGGTGTGTTCACGTATGAATGGTCACAGAATGGTCACTTTTGAATGTAATTGGTTTTGCAGTGATGGATTAACGTTTTAAGATTGAAGCTTCAGCATTAGCTGACAGCAGATTAGTTACTGAGGAAAGTTAGTTACAGCACCTTTTAAGCACTCGTTTCTACAGCAAAATCAAAGCATGGCACTTTCAGAATGTGATGAATGTGGAGGACCATATCAGTTCATGGTATCAAGTACCTTGTCTGGCAGGTAAAGACATGGTCCAGTTTGACCACTTGCAGACACTAGATTACAATAATGGGTGCTCTTAACAAGGGCCTTCGCTAAACGCTGAATCCCGACGTGCTCAGCCTTCTGCCTCTGGAAGACGAAGCATCCCCGCTTGAGCAGTAATGGGGCACAGAGTGAGAGAAATAAAGAGTTTGACCATCTTAAACGAAGCCGTCTCCCCAAACGCAAACAAACGGGCATCCGCGAGTGGTGCAAACAGAGAGATAGAAGAGTTCCGTCCTTTTTTTCCATTTCCTCTCCCCGTAAGCTATAAATCCAATTACCTCAGTCTGGGTGCCTTCATTTTACACACACACACACACACACACACACACACACTCCATCAGACTGCTGCATGTGTTTACACGTGTTCCGCAAGCCGTAGCGAGACGCCTTCATGTTTACCAGCATCTCCTCAGGCCCTCACATGTGTTTAAGCACTAATGGGTTGGACTAAATGACCATTTGTACCGGAGGCCTCTTGCTTCTGTGTACAAATTCAAGTGGGAGCAGAGGGGCAACCTGGACTTCTTCATGAACGTGAGAAGGAAAAGTGAAATATTATGTGTGTTTTTATTCCCTCTATGGTACAGTATACTGTCTGCAGATGGTTGAGTACAGTGCTTCTGCTGGCCGTCCTTGTAGGCCGATGTGGGCCTATAGTCACGGACCAGAGCTCTGACAAGCAAAGGGTACTCTTTAACCCCCTGTAAGCTCATCCCTGAAATGATAGTAGGACTTATCCATGGGTTGCAGGCACTGATTCACACCTGAAATTTTACTCTGACTGCCTTTCAACTTAGTGAGTTGTGCCGGGGGTTAGAGAGACAGACACTCTTGGACTGGTCACCCTGGTCTCCCAGAATCACGTTTCTTACAGTCAGCGGCTGTTCAGACAGTGATGGTCGCTTCAGACGTGGTCTCAGAGGGTCCACAAGCTGAGCTCCAGAGACTCTGCATCAGCCTCCTGTTCTCCAGGCGGGAAGCTCAGGAGGTGGAGGCAGTTCTTTTGAAGAGTAGGTGGAACAGAGTAGTGGATAAGAATCCCATTTTATATCCTTTTTATTTCTTTCACCAAAACGTCCTAAAACCATCAAAGCCCATGGGGGGAGTCTTTTAGGCAGGGTTACACAGAGAGAGATTATACCTTGAAGCTGCCAAAGGCCATGGCAATGCTATCATACAAATTAAAACACCAGATTCTAAATCCTCTGTGTTTGGCCAAACAAGCAGTTTAGCCTCCCACTTACTGTAATTGCAGCAGATTTTTAGGGCATTATTGTGTGCCCGTCCATTTGACAACAGGATTAATTCCCTAATGGTGACAGTTAATGAATACTGATATTGCAAATGAAGGACAGCTGTACCCCGAGTCATGAATGACCTGAATCAGGTCCGGTACTTGGTGACGAAATCATCAAAATGAGGTTGGTGTTTATCCAAGCATTGAACTTCAACTACCGTGCCTAAAAGGAACTACTGCTAATAATAATCACAAGAATATTGAGAGTTTCTTGGCCAAAATGTCAACTGCTGGTCCCTAAACCATTTTAGAGGCGCTGCCTTTTCCTGGGTTTGAGCTGATCTCCATGGACAACCATGTCACCGTCATATATCGAGGCCCTCTTCTGCCCTAAAATGGAGTGGACAATCGATTTTGACATTTTGAAGACTTTGTGAATACGCTTCAAGAGAGAAAGGG
The DNA here is from genome assembly GCA_037577275.1 of Bryconaethiops microstoma. Classification (NCBI taxonomy): domain Eukaryota; kingdom Metazoa; phylum Chordata; class Actinopteri; order Characiformes; family Alestidae; genus Bryconaethiops; species Bryconaethiops microstoma. The sequence continues at coordinate 8,432,998 of JBBJLS010000039.1, read as the reverse complement.
GGCTGGAGTGAGATAATCCGCTAAAGCTGTACAAAATAAATCCGTTTGCGATAAACAAGGATGTGAATAGGACTTCTTATGTAAGAGAAGACCCTGCAAAGGGCTGGTGGCAGGCATTAATAAAAGGAGCTCAGCGATGGGTCAAGTCAGTTTAGGCTGCCTTGAGCTCAAATGGCCGAGTGCTTCTTGCCCTGGATGTAAAATCAGTGAATGCAGCAGTGGTAGTAGCCTGGTCTAATGGCTGGCTGCTGGGCCCTTACTTGTCTAAGAGGCTGCACAGAATAGAGCTTTAATCAGGCCTGAAATTTTTGTCAGTACCCAAATATATCCTGAGAACATTCGGTCCTACCTCATACAACTACCAGCTGTAGCCTGACAAAGCTTATCCCCAACCCGACCACCACTATCCAAAAACCTTATAGCTATTCAATCACCTGTCCGAATTTCAGTTTAACTTTCACTTGAACAGATGTATTCATCAATTAGTGCTTTTAGAGAGTTTGTAGTCTGGTTAGACCTTACATAATGGGCCTCCAGGCCTATGTCTGACCAACAAGACCAACCTTTGACCAGCAAATTTTAGAGAAATTAGGCCGAAATCTGATCAAACCTGGCATGAATAGTTGGGCCCTTCCAGACCTACCACAGACAAGATCTGAACCATACCTGGCTGACCCACCAAAGACTAGTAAAGTCAACTTTCTGCAAACCCTAGGATTAATTATGCAGATGATCCAAAAGGTGTTGGATAATAGATAGGCTGTGGAATGGGGTTATATCTGTCTCAGAGGGTTCGGGAGGGGTTTTAGGTGTTTTACTTCAGGGTAAACGTATCAATGGACGGAGGTCAATACCAGTGCCTCTTTCTCAGCCTTGTGGACCCTCAGACTGGTATAAGAAGTGTAGAGTACAGTCCTGGCTAAAGCACTGGGACAATCCTTCCCCTCTGCCTAGCACAGGCCAGGCTAAAATACGCTCCAAAGCGAACCTAATATACCACGAGTCAGCATCACCGTGGACCACTGTGAACTCATTCGGCTTTTAAAGTTTTTGCATTTTGCTGAGAGAGTTTTGCAGAGGGGGAGGGTTGATACCCGCAGGCCTGGGGAACAGTCTCCCCCTGGCCGGGTGCTTGTGGTAAGAAAGTCTTTTTAAAAATTGTGTTTGAAGAAGCCAGGTACGTATGATGTCAAGAAAACCAAATGTTTTGCTGCTTTTAATGCTCTTATTTTCAGTTTGAAGCACCGTAGCTTTTCCATGTATCTTATGAGTTGACATTCGGATCCTAATGTTTTCTTTCAAGTTATTCATTTTGCAGAGAAATTCATTTTCCCATAATCCCTGTAGTCAGTTTTTGAATTAATTTTACCTTCTTTTCTTTCCCAGAAGGATGTTCTGTTCGCTTGAAATTTCAATTATGTTTTTTTTCTTGATTTGTTTTCCATGAAATGCCCTTATCATCTGTTTGTTGTTTGGGTTGAACACATGCCTTCGCCGGTACAGATAAGCAGCACTGTAATAATAAACTGGGCTACTTTCAGAAAGAATGTCGAAAAGAAAGAAGAGCGATTTATTGAAATGTAGAAAATAGACGAGCAACCGCAGTTCCTTTAGTGCAGAGCAGCTGCCGTGTTAAAGCTCACCGCCTCTGCGTCCCTGCTTTTACAGTTGCTCCATGGATTGCTTGTGTCAATACAAATAAAATTGACCTATCGTATTGATTTAGAGCCTCTCACATTTTGTAATTTTGCACATGCTTGGGCAAAGCGCTCCACAGGAGAACCACAAACACCAAGCTGAAAAACATCCATTCGGATGCTGATAAAACGGCCCTCCTCTGGTGGCGATGCGATCTCACCCGCACCGAGAGCACCAGCTGAAACAGATCCAATCTCACGCTCATGTAAAAAAAGCCCGATGGTGTGATAAGCAGCAGGACAGGACCGTACACGCCAAAGCTAGTCACCGCCTGCTACACCTGCAGTCAGCATTCAGCTGCGTAGCATTAGCGTAGCCCAGTTTCGCCTGGGTCGAACTCTAGCCCATTTAGACAGCCTGCTTTTGAATACAAACCTATTTTTGTAGTCATTCATGTTTCATAATTATGCACGTCATGTTACCTTCCTCTTCTGTTCACATTTTGCATTTGCCCTTCGACTCAGTTTGTTCGTTTTTGGTTCTCTATCATTGTTTTGTTGTGTTCTTTTTACGCTCTTACGTTCAGTATTGTCGTTGCTTGTCTTTTCAGTTTGGTTTTTCCCTTTTATCATTTTCTTTTTCTCTTTCCCATCTTTTCGTTTTTTGTTTTCCACCCTCCCTTTTTCCCCCGCCCCTTCCCTTCTTTCCTCCTCCTCCTCCTCCTCCTCCTCCTCCTCCTCCTCCTCCCTTCCTTCCTGCCTGAGCAGAGCCTTCCGCCCCCCCTCAAGAGATTAAGTGCTCCAGCCACAGCTCCACCTCCCTGTTGGTAAGTTGGCGGCCTCCGCCGGCTGAGAGCCAGAACGGGCCGCTGGCCGGGTACATAGTGCGCTACACGATGGCGGGGGGTGGAGCCGAGAGCAGAGCGGAACCTGCCGAGGAGCTCCAGGTGGCAGCCACCTCCAGCCAGATATCGCTGCAGCGGCTGGAGAAGTGGACGATGTATCAAATCACTGTGGCCGCCGCCACCGCTGTGGGGCCCGGACCCGAGAGTGCACCCCTCACCTGTCGCACGGACGAGGATGGTACGAATTCTTCGCCTTAAGTAAAGGACTAAAGCAGTGTTGTGCTGAGGTTTTATAGAAACTGAACCATAAGATAATTAATTTATGTTTTTTCACCATTTTGCACCAATATTTTCAACCTCTGCAGTGAAATCTGTTTGTTCATACTCTACTATAGTTCAGTCTTCATGAGTGTACCCATTTTGTGCCTCCTTCCATAGGTTCTATTCCTGCCGTACTGTAGATTAGACTAATGTCATATTTTATTTAGTCGTTTTGTCATCATTCAGAAGTCCCAATCTACCGCTTCTGATTAGGTTTATTGAGATTTTTGCCAGGACTTTGTGAGTAGTTGTTTGAGATTACCGTGCAGCATTATTTTGTTTTTCTTCCAGTAGTAGAAGCTATTCAGAGGTGGCTTAAAGGTCCCAAGAAGACAATATACAATGGCTCGCTGATGTACACTGCAGGAGCTTATAAAGGCGCTTCCAAGCCACCTAAGTTCCACAGTTTAGTGCAACTGTGGGGAAATGCTGGTTTTATGGAGCCCTTTTATATTTCCAACGCCTGCTTGCAGTCGCTGAGGCGGACAGGCAGCTTATGAGCTTTAAAATGATCCTTAGCTAGCCGCCGGTTGTAAGAAATTGTGCCCGACATCGCTGCTGACAAGTCTTCCCGGCTGACTGACAGCTGGAGTTCAGGGGACAAGCTGCTAATCGATACCGAACGCCCCGCGCTGTTCTTCACCAGCCTGGCGCTCACCACTCCATGATGGATGTGTGTGTTTGGGAGGCAGGCCCTAGGGTCCTCGCTCCGGTTCGACAGGTCAGACGGGGCCACGAACCCATCCAAAACGAAAATGTTCTTTAGAAAGTCTATTCTACGTGTCCAAAAAAGTCCACGTCACAGTGTTATGTGAGTGCCATTCTATAACTTAGTGTACTTATTTCATTTTGTTCTACTGGCATGAATAGATTTGGGCCATCAAGCAATTCAAATAATTAATCACTATTAATTGCTTTGGTCTTATTTGTCCAAATTTGACGCAAAGGTGCTGAAGGTGTTGCTTTAAAAGCCATTTAAACACTGTCTTGGAACGACCCTCACAGATTCCGTCACAGCAGTATACAGGGTGTGAAGCAGGGCTTCAGCCTGCACAGCTACACATGGATTGAAGGATAGTGATGGGTTCCAGTTCAAAATTATCTGATCCATCAGAGTGCTAAGATTATTGGTTCCTTTTATCGATGCAGGCATGTTTTCCTGACAGTTGCTAATGCTGTAGCTGGCAAATGGCAAAATTTTCTGTTTAGTTTGTCAGTTACCTAACTAAAAAAAAAATGTGCCCAATCTAAACAGTAGCACTTTTCACACCTATACACAACAAATAACAATCAAAAAGAATATTAGACAAAAATGCTGTTATACTTACTAATTTTGGCATTATTCTGAAGCCTCTCACTAACGTCTCAGATTACATTTGCAGATTCTCACAGCAGCATACAGGGTGTGCAGCAGGACTTCAGCCTGCACTACTACATATGGGTTGAAGATTAGCGATCGTTGCCACTTAAGAACTGGTTCCAAACTGTCTGATTGTTCGGAATCGGATGTCTATGCCTCTGACATTGTTCCAAAGTGTGGCTTTGTTTCATGAAGAAATATTGCAACAGTGATATTTGCAGCATCTCCTAAATGATCATTTAAAGTCAGGTGGACACGCAAACAATATGCTGGGACAAATTCTGAATGCCACTGTTTCCCAAATATGAAATACATCTGTCACTGAGGGTAATTATCATATGCAATAATAACAGTAGCAACATGCAGACAGACGTAGCTCTGTCCTTAACTACGAAAACCTAAACGAAAATGAATATTATTATTAGGCAGGATATTTATATTATTAAGCAGGCATTTTACATCCTATTTAGACTCGAGAGATAATAAAACAGCTGCACTGATGCTGAAAATCAGCGTAGATCTTTTGTTCCATACAGAAAATTGATCAGCAGTCAATAAGGGAATCGATAATGGAATTGGTACCGATACAATTTGATTAATTGCCATCCCACATGAAGGACCGAACTAAGAAAATAGTTTAACAGTGCAAAAAAATGACTGGTTAGCTAATAATTTATTGCATACAAGTGTATTTAATTTTGTCACTTTTGACAGCTCCAGTTTCAGTTTACTTAAGTTTGGCAATAATAAAGTGAATTGCTTTCCATTTATGTAGTTATAAAACATATGAGTCATTCATTCAGCGTATTAATTTTTGTACACTGTACGCTCTCAGAATGTGTTAATTAACATGCATTTGTTAACAGGCCAGAAGAGCACAGAACTACAACACTTATGCCTCCATAGATTTCTGCAAATCACTACTGTGTGATGTTTGTGTGTGTGAAGGTGTGTAGATGTATGATGTGTGTGTGAAGGTGTGTGTGAAGGTGTGTGTGAAGGTGTGTATGATGGTGTGTGAAGGTGTGTAGATGTATGATGGTGTGTGTGAAGGTGTGTAGATGT
>JBBJLS010000039.1:8390895-8402810 GCA_037577275.1 Bryconaethiops microstoma | reverse complement strand
GTCTAATTGGCTGTGACGGGATACCGGAACCGGATTGGTTTGAGGATCGGGAGTCTTGTTCCGTTCCAGATCTTACAATACTGTTCACACTGTGTGCTGTGGTCAGTTCACGCATGACAAATAGACACTTTACACACTCACACTTTACAGTAGTGCCGCACCATAAGTGTGATATTGCATAGGAGTCAGTTACAGCATTGAAGTGCAAGGGATGACAGAAACAATACAATAAATAGACTATAAAGTCATGTAACAGTACAGTGTGAACAGGATGTGAACCTTCCAGAGGGACTAGTGTTGCACCATAAGTGTGAGATTGCACAAGAGGCAGTTAAAGCATTTAACCACAATGAGTGAGTGGTAAATTATAAGCTTATCAAATAACAGGACATGAGTGGTCCTGTTGTGGCTGTAAACAGAAGTAAAGTAAAGTGCAGGTGCTCCTGAAAGTACAAAGTGTAATATGAAAAGTATAAAGTATGTAAAGTATAAAATGAGGTACTCTTCACTCCAACAAAAATCTACCTCTACTGACTCTAACTGTACCAACTCTGTTAGCCATAGACGGCCAGTCTGTCTAACCGTGATTAAGCTGTATACGATGACCTTCTATTGTTAGTTTTCCCAATAGAGACTCTCTCCCTCTCTCCAGGTCGAACAGAGGAGGATGGGTTCTCCTTTTGAGTCTTGGTTCCTCCCGAGGTTTCTTCCTCCAGCTTTAGGGAGTTTTTCCTCATCTCTGTCGTCCTTGGCTCACTAGGGGCCCGGACCTGGACTCTATAAAGCTGCTATGTGACAACACTGGTTGAAAACAGAGCGATATAAATAAATTGAACTGAATTAAACTGAAAGGTAGATCTGGAATGATGTTTAGGCAGGGACTAGGCGTGTATATACATTCAGAGTTCTGATGGCCTGTTACACTACGAAACCAAGCCCCTTCATTTTACCCCCTAGAATTACCTTAATTTTGACTTAAATTTTTTTTTTTTACCTAAAAAGTGCACAGATTAAGGCTGATTAAGTAATAGAACCTCCTGAATTAATGCCTTAAATTTAAGATTAAGGGGTTTCACACTCATGCCTTAAACCAATTTTAAGGTAAATTTAAGGGATCTGTGTCACAAATTAACAGCCACTTAACTAAAATGAAGGGGTTTGGTGTATTTTCAGGGGTATATTAATGTAGGGTTAAGCACATTTTAAGTACATTGTGATTCGTAATGTTACAATGTCCTGCAGAACCAGAGCGGAAGCGTTGATGCCATTTTCCGGACAGTGGAAGAGAAAAGAGTCTGTATAACGGGTGGAAAAGACAATACAGTAATGGAACAGTATAGTGTGAACAGGATGTAAACCTTCCAGAATGACTAATACTAATCCTTACAGCCCTATTCAGTTGTGATTTGTCAGTGAAGTCTGTATCCATACTCTTTCCCATAGGAGGACTATGATCGTCTACGGCCTCTGTCCTACCCCATGACGGACGTCTTCCTCATTTGCTTCTCGGTGGTGAACCCGGCCAGCTTCCAGAATGTGAGGGAGGAGTGGGTGCCTGAACTTCAGGAGTACGCCCCTAATGTCCCCTACCTGCTCATCGGCACTCAGGTATCCCCCCTTTCCATCTTCAAGGGTCACAGAGTGCTGATTAAGTTACTCTTTACTGTCCACTAAATCTTTTATTGTCTGTAAGCATCCTGAGCATATTGCATAAACTGTATCTCTGTTGCAATGTGGAGCAATATAATCACAGACTCCTGTCACTCTAAATCAGTGTCATTTCAGACAAATGCAATGACTCCATCAACCAGCTGTCGCTCTACATATTAAATCATATGCATCATACACTGTATGGACAAAAGTATTGGGACACACCTGTTTTTCAGGGTTTGGGATCGGCCCCTAAGTTTCCAACTTTGTGGACACAGTTTGGGGAAGAACCTTTTCTATTCCAGCATGACTGTGTCCCAGTGCACAAAGCAGCTCCATAAAAACGTGGCTGGATGAGTCTTTGGGATGAACTGGAACGGAGATTGTGATCCAGACCAGCATCAGTGTCTGACCTCATAAATGCTCTACAGAATGAATGGGCGCAAACTATTATATCTGCAAAGGGGGACCACCTCCATATTAAAGTCTATGGATTTGAATGCAATGTCATTAAAGCCCCTGTTGGTGTAATGGTCAGGGGTCCCAATACTTTTGTCCATATAATGTATATGATACTATACAGTTTGCCATACTGTACAGTGTAACTTAGCATGGACAGTTCTCTTATAATTCCTATAATGTTGCAAACATGTTGGACAAACATGATGATGTAGCAAATGACACTCATAATCTGATTAGGGAAGGACATTCATTAATATTGATTGTCCTTCAGAAGAAATATTACATTTGTATAGACTAATCATAACAGTGATAGTGCTGTTGTCACCTGGGGCCTGTTTAGAGTTTGTTCAGCATCTGTTTGAGGCTAAAGCTGTGTTTAAGGCTGAATAAGAGTCTATTTCTGGCCCAGCAGGTTCTTAATAGTAGGTTGTAGACAAAGTACATAACTATTAGGGACAATTTCAGGTTCAGTGATGTCACTTCTTCTCTCCTGATGCATAAAAAAATACGCCAGACAGACGCTGGTGTACAAAAGTGTAGACACCCGTGCCACCAAAACAGCTCTGACCCATCAAGGCATGGACTCAATATGACCTCTGAAGGTGATGTTGTACCTGCACTAGTAGCAGATCCTTAACCCGTGCTATGGTAAACTTATATGGAAGTTCCCCTGGTTTGTGTTGGTGCTCGAGGTGTCAGACGTCATGCTGAACTTTGTTTGTTGTTCTAATGTCACGTAGAACCAAAGTTATTGTAAGTTAAATACATGTAATAATAATAATAATCACTACTGAAGTTCCTGGACTCTGAGCCCCCACAAGCTTGCACAGGAAAACACTAAATGCATGTAAAATAGCAGAAGTATTATTGTAGTCAAATAAATAGCAAAATAAGAAGGTGCATAGTAGACAGCGTTTAACACTGTTGCCATGAGGGTGTGTGCTTGGTCTGCAACAGTGTTTAGGTAAGTGGTCCATGTCAAAGTAACATCCACATGAATACAGGACGCCTACTTGTACCACTTTTGGTGAGCACCAACCACTGCATAAGAAGGAACACTGGGTGGTTGCACCCGAGTTGGTAACACACTTACCTGTGAACCCGATGACCACAAAGTCGCAGGTTCAACCCCCCCCCCCCACACACACACTTTCTACCGCTATGTCTTTGAGCAATACACTTAACCCTCTGTGTCTCCAGGGAGACTGTCCCTGTAACTAATGACTGTAAGACTGTCTCTGTAACTAATGACTGTAAGTCTGTCCCTGTAACTAGTGACTGTAAGACTGTCCCTGTAACTACTGATTGTAAGACTGTCCCTGTAACTAATGACTGTAAGTCTGTCTCTGTAACTAATGACTGTGAGTCTGTCCCTGTAACTAGTGACTGTAAGACTGTCCCTGTAACTACTGATTGTAAGACTGTCCCTGTAACTACTGACTATAAGTCGCTCTGGACAAGAGCATCAGCCAAATGCCCCCTTTACCCTGTAGCTTGTGGTCCTGTACAACAATCAATCATCCTGTCGAAAAAGTGATGCCAACTTTAAGGGGAATGTTTTATTTCTTAACGAGATGTTTAGCTGCTATTCAGTCAAGCGGAGCAGCCAGAGTGAATACAAGAACAGTTCATAACACAAATTAATGGATTGTCGAACTTTAGTGTGGAATTCCAGTGCACGAGCAAGAAAACTCACACAGAAACGGGTAGAACTGTTAAAAACTCCCCTACTGAAAGGTTAAACTGAAAACTAGGAATAACACTGCAAGTTGTATGTGTGTGTCTCCACAGGAAAAGTGCCATCAGTACTGGCCAGCGGAGCGTTCTGCCCGGTACCAGTACTTTGTTGTGGACCCCATGGCCGAGTACAACATGCCCCAGTACATCCTCCGCGAGTTTAAAGTTACGGACGCAAGGGTGAGTCACACATACAACACAGGCTTCCTCTATTTCACGCACACACCCACGCACACTCTGCTCTCCTTTGAGTGTAGAGTGTTCGGCTAACACACACACACCAGTCACTGATTCAGTATCTGGTATACACTCACAGACAAACACTTCACAGAATGAGCCATTCTCAAAAAAAAGGAAACTCAACAGATACTCAACAGGAAACTATGAACATATACGTTTACGTTTACGTTTACACATGAGCTTTAGTGTTTTAGTGAACCACATGTAAGACTTTACAATGAAAAACCTGGATTACAGACAGGAATATAGCTAGACACTGAGGTACAAACAGAACACACATCTTAAACTTGAGGTACAAAATAAAGTTAGTACAAAAATAAAGGTCTATGTTAAGCCAACACAGTCAGAGGCAGCGTCCAGGGCAAACCCAGGGGAGAATCGTGGTGGAGAAAAAATTAAAGCAGTATTAAGAATCAAGAGTCGAGACAGTGAGGGAAAAATTAAGATGGATTTAAGACTAAATTAGGGCATAGTTAGGACAATACTTAGGAGTCAAAATAGGACTTGGGAGTAGTCGGGACAGAATCAGGGCAGAGTCAGGACAGAATCGGGGTGGAGTCAGGACAGAATCGGGGTGGAGTCAGGACAGAATCAGGGCGGGGTCAGTACAGAATCAGGGCGGAGTCAGGACAGAATCGGGGCGGAGTCAGGACAGAATCGGAGCGGAGTCAGGACAGAATCGGGACGGAGTCAGGACAGAATCAGGGTAGAGTCAGGACAGGAGCGGAGTCAGGACAGGAGCGGGGCGGAGTCAGGACAGAATCTGGGCAGAGTCAGGACAGAATCTGGGCCGAGTCATGTCAGATTCAGGGCGGGGTCTGAACAACATAACGGTGGAATCAAAAGGAATCCCGATGAATTGAGTGGAATCAGGAGTGGGGGTTCAGAGACATTAGTGAAGATCTCATACCTGCTGACTTCACTGTGTGACCAGAGCACATGTAGCTATAGCGGCTAACCCTGCAGCAGGCCAGGGGTGTCGGATCAGTGCCGTTCATCCCAGTGGAACAATTATCATTAAACACACACACACACACACACACACACACACACACACACACTCAGAGGGCCACGGGGAGGTGAGCAGAGCAGGCTGTGTTAGCTTTAGCCAGCACTTTAATTGTGATTGAATCATCAAAGCGGGTTCTGCAATCAGCCCCCAGTGCAGGAACATATTAAAGAGAGCTCTAATCAGAGGTGACTCTCTGGAGAGGAGGATGAAGAGGGACGGAGAGAGAGAGAGAGCGAGAGAGAGGGGCGGACAGGACCACACTAGCTACAGTGTTTCCTGACCCAGAGCTAGTCACATATTTAATCACATAATTCGACACACTCTGTTCAAAATTTCCTTCCTTCTCCATTTCTTGCTGTTTGAAATCTGTGGTCCGTTAACGGGTCTTCCTCCGTCAAAGGGAAATGGCAGTGCAGAGGAGTGTGTGTGTGTGTGTGTGGGGGGGGGAGAGGTTAAAGGGAGAGAGAGATAAAGAGGGCAGAGCGGTGGCGCTCTGGCGGAGCCGAGGCCGGGTGTGTTTGATGTGTGGGGCCGAGCTCATACATTTTTTGGGGATGAGTGAACAGGGTCCTGCACTCACAGCTTTAATTTGGCCTTTTTCGGCCTGAGTTAAAAATATTCCACTTTTTTAGTCTCCATCTCTCTCTGGCTTTCCTTTTTTTCCCTTTCTTCTTCCCGTTTCCTCTCTGAATTGGGCAGTGGTCTGTGTCATACCCCTTCTTTGATTTCCCAGCAGGCTTCTATCTTGCTATTTCTCTCTCTTCCTCCCTCCCTCCCTCCCTCTCTTCCATCTCACCCTCCCTCTCCCTGTGTCTCCCTCTCTCTCCCTCTCTCTCCATCCCTCTCCCTGTTTCTCTCCTCTCTTTCTCTCTCTTCCTCTCTCTCTTTCTCTCTCTTTGTCTCTTCCATCTCTCTCTCCCTCTCTGACTTTATCTGTCCTTCTGTAACTGCTTTCTCTCTCTCTTTCTCTCTCTCTCTTTCTCTCTCTCTCTCCCTCTTTCTGTCTCTCTCTCTCACACTCTCTCTTACTCGCTCTCACCCTTCTCTCTCTTTCTCTCTCTCTCCCTCTTTCTGTCTCTCTCTCTCTCATCCTTCTCTCTCTCTCTTTTTCTCTCTCTCTCTCTCTTTATCTCTCTCCCCTTCTCTCTCTCTCTCTCTCACACACACACACACCCCCTTCTCTCTCTCTCTCTCTCTCCCTCTTTCTGTCTCTCTCTCTCTCCCTCTTTCTGTCTCTCTCTCTCACATTCTCTCTCACTCTCTCTCTCACCCTTCTCTCTCTTTTTCTCTCTCTCTCTCTCCCCTTCTCTCTCTCCCTCTTTCTGTCTCTCTCTCACCCTTCTCTCTCTTTTTCTCTCTCTCTCTCTCCCCTTTTCTCTCTCTCTTTCTCTCTCTCTTTCTCTCTCACCCTTCTCTCTCTTTTTCTCTCTCTCTCTCTCCCCCTCTCTCTCTCTCTCTTTCTCTTTGTGTCCCCTGATGTCACACAGAACAGTGTAACGACACACACACTCCATTGATTTTGTCGTAACTCACAGCCTCCTGCAGCCGAGGGGAAAAAATGACAGAAAACAGAAACACCCAGAGAAAGTGTTTCTGGGTCTTTACTGAGTTCTCAAACGCAGAAATGAGTGTTTGGTGTCAGAATTTTGAAGTTTATAAATTCATGTAGCTTCATAAACTCTGTGTGTGGTTCCTCACTCACACAGAATGTCTGCGTTAATTTTATTATAATTTTATTTAACAACTGAATAATTAGTGATCAGTTGAATTGCAGCAGGCTGTAGAAGCAGAGCTGCTGAATTCTGTCCATAAATGATGTGAAACATCAACAAAATCTCTATTTCCGTCTGTTCAGTCAGTCGTTTAAGATTTCAGCGATGAGTTTTCACAAGCTCTGGTTGCCATGGATACCTGGAAACCTTAAAGAATCCGACCGACACCGCTTTTTTTTTAGTGTGCTGTGTTATATACTGTCATAAAATGTCATAAAAATAGATGTGAAAAGACACTCCCTGCATCTCCTCCTCAGGATGGACAGTCCCGGACCGTGCGGCAGTTCCAGTTCACTGATTGGCCGGAGCAGGGCGTCCCCAAATCCGGGGAGGGCTTCATCGACTTCATCGGACAGGTGCATAAAACCAAGGAGCAGTTCGGCCAGGACGGACCGATTTCTGTCCACTGCAGGTGAGCACGCAATTCACGCACATGTGCATGTCACTTTCAAACATTTGCAAACACTTATTAATAATTGCACTTATTAATTGCACTTTTTAAAAATCATATTACTGCTATGGCCTCGCGGCCCACCCAGGGTGGCTCCGGGTACCCACGACCCTAGCAAGGATTAAGAGGTTATAGAAAATGAGTGAATGAATGAATTATGGTATTAGTAATGTCAGAATCATTTATAAAATGCAGAATAAACGAGACACAGGTTGTCATTTTAGGTTAATAATTTCAGTCTTTTTGCAAGTTGAATGTTTAAATATTCAGACCGTATGTTTTGTTGATTTTCTAAGTGAAATGAAAGAACACTCATATATGCCAATTATTTTGATTATTTAGTCATTTTTTAATGCACAGTTTCTATTGGTCTGCTGAGGTTAAAAATATTAGTTTTTTTTCCCCCAGAATATGATATAGTTAGGAAATAAACAGTAATCGCACATTAAAATGTGCAGAGGTTTGAAATTAAACTTAATTGCACATAGATAATCAACAAAACATCAGACATATCCACACACACAATACAATATATGAGTACAATAACGTTTAGGCATTCTCTGAAGTAGAAAGCTCCCTTGAGTGCGCACACACACACACACACACACACACACACACCGCTCCTCACACTGCTCTTTAAAGCCCTAATGGCATCACCGGATGTGACGCCTGTGGTCCTTTTACCCTCTAATAGAGCTCAAGTTATTATAAATAAGATCCCCCACACCAGTGTCTGTCCTCATGGCAGCACCGCTTAATGCAGCAAGCAGCAAAACAACACGGACTCCGAATTCACATAAATAACCACCTGGTCGCTTCCACCATGCTGCTGACAGCTACAAAGTGCTGCATTTTACAGCGTCATTAGTGCTCTGTTGTATGGACGGCTGCATTATGCAGGTTGTGTAAAACGATGTTTGCGGCACAGAGGCAGTAATGCATAACCAGTGATGTGTAATACATAACCATACAGAATTACGACTGCATTATTACAGCGTCCAGTACAGAGGACGCCTGCTAAATTTATAGATCTGTTCTGAGATCTGATTGGCTGAGCCACTTTTCAAACTGTGAAATAATGAATACACTCATATGGCTTCAGTTGAGTTCAGGTTAAATACAATTTGACCGCTGTGTTGCTTAGTAACTGGAGCTTATTACTGGTAAACTGCATCGCGTATCAAAAATAATGAATTTTGTTACAACCCAGCAATTTCAAGCGGGTCAAAAACTTGAATCTTTATATGATCAGTATTCGGCCCCTGACGATCCAGTCGATACGCTGTACACCAGCGCATTAGGACGGGTCAGAGTTGGAACTGTGCTAGTTTGTCCAGCCGCCTCAGTGGAGAAGCGGCTCCAAAATTTGCGTCATATCGTAACAGTAATATCCACTATCACACTGATTAAGTTTGATTCATTAGATTGAGTAAGAGGGCAATTACTTTGTAGGCAGCACCGGGCGAGCTGGTTCATACTTTTTTCCTTCAATAAATGGAATGGTTGTATAAACCCTGGTCAGGTTGCCTTATGTTAAATTTTGTTTGAAGGTCTGAAACAATCAAGTGTGCAAAAAATTGGAAGGAATTAGGACAATTATTAGTCAGCCACTCCATTCTCTCCTTTCCCTCGTTCCTCACCTCGACTCATCTCTCCGTATCTCACTTCTCATATTCCATATCTAATGGAGTCGGTGGATTTGGTCGTTAATTGCCTGAGTGTGTACAGTAAATGGGAGTGTAAATCCTTTTATTCGCTGCATCTCCACGCCTGTCACGTCTGAAGCCCCCGCATGCTTAAACAGGGGTTGATGAAGTCTAAGAGCCGTGTCGGGAAAATGCCCTTCTTTCCTTGGGTGGAGCGACAGTAACGTCAAAGACACCTTATTGCACGCCACCTCTCTTTAGAGTCCAGCCCGAACAGGATGAGACTGAATGCTGATGTTTAACACGGCAATCAATCTGTATCTACTGTCGATATATTTGATGACTTTAGAGACAGTTGAACGTTAAACCGCGTCTAATGCACCAAGCCCTTTCTTCACATTTAGCCTCCTCCTCCGTCCATGTCTACGCCTTCATTTTCAGCCTCGCCGAGTGGAAGCGGCAAAAAATAAATCTGTTGTCATATCAATTATCGTTCCACGGGTGAAGTGGGAGTCGCTCGGCAGCGGAGCGGCTTAACGCCACGGCCCCAGAGTATTGCAGGATCAAGCTTACAGCCCCTCCTATTTCAGGCACTGTCATGAAGAGGGAGGCTTAGTGTGCCAGAGTGTGTGTGGGCCCACTACCAGTTTGCCACTGGTGTGCCTCCCACTAGAATTGACGCATCATATTTGCTTACTGGAAAATGCTAGGAGGCTTATGGGTCACGGCCTGGTCTACAAAACCATTCCTTAATATCCCTAAATAGCACACACCAAAGTAGGTAAACAGTGTCAGTCCAAACTGCTCATATATGAAAACTGAGCTGCTACAACAGGCTATCACTGTTGGTGTGTCATAAAAAAAACTATATATCCAACAGGAGTGTAGTCACACCCATTCAGGCTGAAGTTTTAAAGAGTGTTTCAGCCAATACCACGTTTCTAATACATGGCAGCCAATCAGAACAGAGCTTATTTACATACATTAGCCTCAAATTAATGCATCAGATTACGAGAAAAGGACCACAGGAGGAAAAAGTCAAATTGAAGAAAAGCGACTGATATGAGCATCAAATGTCCTCATTGGAATAACCGAGGTAGTAGATACACTTTAAAAAAAAATAAACATGCCAGAAAGAACCATTTAGAACCATATTTTGTGAATGAAATGTGTGTGAGGATCCATTTTGAAGTTTAAATGACTTACTCATAATGTAAAGGTTCAAGAACCATGTGTTCAGATCTGTTTAGGAACTTTTCCATTGTTGCCAGCTGTTTTCTGATTCCACTTCTGATTGGCCCTGTCTCCGTGTCACAGTGCCGGGGTGGGGCGGACCGGAGTCTTCATTACGCTCAGCATCGTGCTGGAGCGAATGCGCTATGAGGGTGTGGTGGACATCTTCCAGACAGTCAAAATGCTGAGAACTCAGCGGCCAGCCATGGTGCAAACAGAGGTGAGACAGAGCTTCTGAAAATGATATCGACATGGTTCCCCCCAACTTAGAAATAAAATGTTATTGAGAAGTCACTCCAGAGAGAGGCTTTCACAGAACAGATCATATAAATCTTATTTTATTGTATAATCATGAAAAACACTGTGTATTGTTATTATACAACCCTTTTCAGGCTCTTTTTGTAGTCAGACATAAATCCAGATCCATGCAACATTTTTGCAACTCAAAATCAGTAGAATGTGCTGAGGAATTAATATGTAACATTTCACTGAATTGAGGTGTGTTTTTTGGTTCTTAATGTGGAGAAAAGCGTATTTTGAGGACCAAAAAAGGGACAGTGAGATTTCTGAAAGCGTAGCATTTGTGTGAAAGTTGTTATTAACACACAGCGTTATACTTAGATTCTGCAATAAACGAGCTTTCCAGTGAAATTTGATACCACATGACCGCGTCCAGTGCTCCCAGTGAGCTCAGCCTTCCTTTAAGTCACCGTTGAAGTGGGTGGAGCCAAGCCTTTGTTAAATTCCACGCTAAAGTGTGCGGGGCTAAGACTTCACTGAAGTCGTGAACAGTTAGATGCAAGTGGACACAAATAAACATGTTTTTCCATCTTTTTGATTAGTAGTCTAATAAAACTGTTTTGGATGTTGTTTATCCAAAACTTTGGAAAAAATAGTTGGACCATTGCTGTCTGGGTCTTGAATTATCTGTTATCCACATTCTGACCTAAATCTGACCTGCACTGTAGCACATGTGTGACTTGTTCTCTTTCCTGTCTCTTTCGCAGGATGAGTACCAGTTTTGCTACCAGGCAGCTTTGGAATACCTAGGAAGCTTTGATCACTATGCAACGTAAAAAGCCATCTTCTTCCTTCTGCCCAGCCCCCCACCCCCTCCACCCCCCTACAGCCTCCTGAGCCATAGAAACTTGCTTGAAACAATTGAATCGATAACGACTATACAACCTAAAAAGATCAAATGTAAAAAAAAAAACAAATCAACAAATCCTCTTTTTAAAATAGATTAAAAACATCCATCTGCACCGACGGTGGACTCTAGAACCACCATCCACAAGCGAGACCCCAATTGGACAAAGACCCTGACGGGTGCCCCTTTGGAAACAAGCTCCCTGTTCATCTTCACGAGATGGAAATCAAACGCCATCGGCTCAGGCTGCGGGGTGGGATACGATCTGTACGCCGGACCGCTAACTTTACCTCAAGTGTTCTGATGTGGAGGATATTATTATTCATCTCTATGTGGACATGTATTTCCAAAAAATGAATCCTGTAAAGATACGATAAAATCATTCAAAATAAAAAGAAATAAACCAAGGAAGGTACAGCTAGCAGGCATCTGGAAAGGTCAGGACCACAACTACCCGGTCTCTTCCTGCCAGACGGGTTGTTGAAACACGGAGAGCGATTGGTTGATTGACTGAGGTCAGATCCTTCTGTGTTTACAAGGGGGGGGGGGGGGGGGGGGGGTTGCC
>JBBJLS010000039.1:8361819-8381293 GCA_037577275.1 Bryconaethiops microstoma | reverse complement strand
ATGCAGAGGAAGAATTTCGTGCTGTTCACACTGTGTGCTGTGGTGTGTTCATGTATGACCGAATGATCACTTTCACTAAACTGGATGTTTGAAATGGACAGGCTGGAGAAGGGTGATTGTGTGCTGGAGGTCGTGTTTGGGGGTAGGAGCAGTGAGCAGAGAATGTGGAAGTGTAGAGTGTAGCTGTGAAGTGGCAGTGTGGGTGGAGAGGCAGGGGCAGGTGATGATGAATCAAACCTGTTGAAAAAGTGGTTTTGGTTCATTTGCCCACCTCACATCTCCTACCAGCAGAGTTCTGTTCTTTGTGGCCTGATATGGTTCTGAGGCATCTCCAGATTCCCGCTGACATTGTTCTGCTGAAGCTGGTTTTCCATCCTTTGCCGGTAGCTGTCTTTCCCATCCCTGATCAGTCTTTTCAGCTCTCTCTGCACCCCTTTCAGCTCCTCCTTGTTTATGTTCTACAAGCTTAACATAGAGCAGAGAGATTCTGTGGCATCATTGACCTTGAGTGAGGAAAATGTGCTAAGAGAAGGCAATGAAGAGGCTACCACTAATGAAAAGTGAGTGGTAGAGAGGTTGGAGAGGTTGCAGGTGGTACAAGACCTGACGTGTAGGAGCAGTGGACAGTTCCAGAAAGCACATAGTGAAATGAATGAAGTAATGGTCAGAAATGTGTAGAGACTAAAAGGTGATGTGATTAGTGTTCCTAGTGAGGATTAGGTCAAGTGCCTTGCCAGCTTTGTGTGTTGGAGGACTGCAAACCAGGCTGAGGTCAAAAGAGCAGATCAGGGACCAAAAGTCAACCGAGCTGGGAACCTGCTCCTTTCATTAGTAAATTATTATTAAGACATGTCAGTGGGGCTCTGTATAGAACAGCTAATGGGAGTAAGAAAATATATGAGAGGATGTATGTGTGGACTTATATTTGTATATTTGTGCATGTGTGGAATGGGTCTACTGGTATGTTAAGCTCAGGCTGGTTTTAGTGCTCTCAGTCTGTATGACCTATTTAACTCCCTCTTTCTCTCTTGGTCTGTCTTTTCTCTCTCTTTCTCTCTCTATTGCTTTTTTCTACCCCCTCCATTTTACTCTGCCTGCCCATCTCACTTTCCTCCTCCCTCTCTCTATACTACATTCTTTCACTCTTTCTATTTTAATACACCATTTTTATCAAATCATCTTTTTCTTCCTCCTCTTTCTTCTTTCTTTCTCTCTCTCTGTTTTGTCCTTCCCTATCTATCTATCTATCTATCTATCTATCTATCTATCTATCTACTCTGCTCTTTTTTATGATAATATTCTTCAAATTCGTCTCTCTTGCTGTTTAATCTCTTTGTACAGGTTTTCATTGCGCACACTGTGCTGTCTCCCATTAATCACAACTATCCGGACCCCAACTATCCAGACTCCGACCGCCTGTTGCTCTGTATTCAATTTGCTACATGGAACCAGATCCTGGATCCTTGGGTTTACATCCTCTTCCGCCGTTCTGTACTAAAGTGCATCTGCCCTCGCATGGACTGCAACCATGAGTCTTTTGCCATGACTTACCCAACCTTCTACACCTCTTTCCGCAAACTAACACGGGCCTCCCTCGGTGACACCAGCAGACCGGAGAACATGGACCTCAACGGGCAAAACTCCCAGGAACTCAAGCAAGAAGAAGCTGTATTATAAATGCAGCAAACCTCACCAAATTCTTTTTTTTTTTATCACTGTTAACACATTTTGACCACTGTTTTTACATGTATGTACTGTAAATTCATGAATTTTTCTTCAACATTGATTAGCTTCAGCTTTGTCATTGCACATACAGTAATGTGCGTGTCTCGAGTCAGCCACTTTTCTTAATATTTTGTTTGAATCATCTGGTGCTACAATACTATTTTCTGTTAAACCGTCTTCTCTTTGTCATATTGAGTAGATTAAATGAAAGTAATGGGAACATACAAGTAGCCTAGATAGCTTATTCATTAGAGGGTTTTTTTTTTCTTTGGAGCCCAATTTTCTCCACAGATAGACTCTGGCTTCTCAGCTGTCCCACTGTTTCCGAATATTGTATTTATTCGTATATGTATTTATTTTTCCCAGTATAAATACATGCACAGATCATCTGGCTTTTTTAGTCACAAAACTTGGAATCATTATTGGCCTCCTCCACTGACAGTCTCTTTGTTTGGATAACTTTTTTTTTAAACTTGGTCGTCCAACACCTGCGAGGAACCATTCAGGACAACACCTGACCTGGACCTTCTCATTTACATCATCATACAGTAATGGATCAGAAGCTCCTATTTCAGTGTTTTCCCACTGAATCGCCATTTTCCCCCATTTTGCTTTGCACCTCCAGATATTTCCCAATAAAGTAATAAGGTTTTGGGATAGCAGTTTGACAGCTTGAGTGAAATTGTGTATAGTCACTTGTAAATCACTTTGGACAAAAGGGTCTGCTTCATGAATGTAAAATAAATGTAATATTCCTTTGGGAACAAAAAGTTTTATTGATCATTGAGAAAACTGCTGTACCTTGTCAGGTCTTCACTTAAAGATAGTAAAAAAGATTCATACAATATGTAAAGATAACAGATACAATTAAAGCACACAACACTGCTGTATTACTTTTCTATGGATTTGTCCCTAGAAACACTGCTGAAACTTCATGTAGGCTTATATGCTGCACTGAAGATGAAAATTCATGCTAATGTATAATTCAGATGTGCAAAACACCACAAGTGCTGCATAATTTTGTCATAATGTATACACAAAACATTAATATGATAACACATAAAATATCTACACATGAAATGAAGACCTTCATTTGTAAGCAAGAATTAAGAAAACTCAAGCAGAAAAGAGACCCTTCTTGAGAGAATTTGAGATACATTTTAAGAACCAGAATATGTACATTTATGTTCTACATCATTCCTTTTTATGTTCTAGATGTGCTCAGTAGTGGTAATTACTGTCCTACCCTGAACATACGGTGCATTTCTGCTGGTTCATTATCATGGAGTCACTATAAATGTCTTCTGAGGTAAATATAGTAAATATAGTTGACTGTGCCTTGGGTTTGTGTGCACAGCAGATCTGTAATACTCATCTTATTTTACAAAAGTCCTAATTCCTGCTGTTTCTCTGTATAATTTATAGAAAAAACGTGATTTTAGCCTCCACTGCGGTGTTAAATCAGTCACACCAAGCTGTTTTATATTAAAATACTGTGTGAATTTAAGGTGACTTCTGTAAATCTCTTCTGTCAAGAGCAAAGTGAGTCTTAAAAATGCCAAATAGAAAGAGAAGTCAAGGTCAGAGATCTAAAGTTTAGTGAAATTTGAACTCTTCTGGAAGAAAAAAGAACAGACAAAGCTGACAGAAGGCCACAGATGTGAAAATACTGTAAGATCTAGCTTTAAAAAAAAAGGAAAACTGTAAGTAAGGTTGAAAAAAACTCTTTTGCTTCTAAACTCTTCCATTTTTTACATCCCCCAGAGCCCCCCACACGTCAAACAGAAAGACGTCAGGGAAGGCAAAATCCCCCAGCACAGAGTCTAGAGCCTCGGCGAACTCGTCAGGGTTTTTCTTGTCTTTGCCAGCCTCCACGATGGTGGTCGCTGCAGACAACAGGAAAAGAATGGGTTTCAGACAGATCAGATGTTTAATCCTCTTGGTCAAAGTTATGAATCTGAACATACAAACTAAAACTCAGAAAATACTCTGTACTAAATACACGAAATGCTTTACACACAAAATGCTGTGGTCAGTAGAAGAGGTGGATATAAATAATATAGATTAATAAATAAATTACTGCTGAGGTAGTTTACTAATGAACACAAATGGTGGTTTGGAGTTGTTCTCTAAACCGAGTCCATTTCCTAGTCTTACATTGGCAATACAGACCTACAGGTGTTGTTACTTATGTACCATCAAGCCAAGGTGGGTATTTGGGGGTTCAGACAGAAAAAATCCACCTCAGGAATTTGTTCCAACCTTCTGGCTTCTCTGGATCACTCAAACTAGCTACTGAAGAATCCAGACAGTTGGATCAAAATCCTGGATTTAAATTTTCTGGACCTGAACTATAACCTCTGCACTGGAGTGATGTACTTTACATGCATTTAACATGCATTCCAACCTAACACCCAATGTGCATTTAACCAGAGAAAACAGACTTCATATCACACTGCTTCTGAATGTTAGTATAATAAGGTCTGCCTGATGTGTTTTGTGTCTGATAGCAGTAATACTCCAAGAGTTAAATTGTGTTTTACTGACCGATATGACTGTCAGTTTTTAGGTGTCACACTTCAATACAAATAAACAGCATAAGCTCAAATCACAATTCAAAGTAAATTTTGCAAAACTGGCATTGGATCTATGCTGTTAATTAAAAAGGTGCCTTACAGGGTTCTTTAAGTGATGCTGTAGAAGAACCCATCTAGTTCCCTAAAGTACCACTTGGCCACACTTTGTTTTGGTCCCCTATAGTTTATCTAGAGATACTTTAATTGTTAAAAAATGATCTTATTATCATTAATAGCATTAGAGTTTAGTTTAGGATTGGGATTAGATTTAAATTTAGGGTTAATATTAAGGTTAGGTTCAATTTATTTTTTATATCTAATGTTTAGTCATGTTTCACAGATATTTAGTAGTAACTACAAAGTATCTACAGTGGGCCCTCCAGATAAAGTGTTTTTGTTTTGTTTTTTTGCTTTTTTGTGAGGGTAAAATGAGTGTAAAGGTGATAGAAAATTCTTTACTGTTTAAAATGGTTCTTTAAAGAACATCTAAGAATGCTTTCTAATTTTCAGACAATAATATTTGATAAACAATATAACAGTTATGCCCTAATGTAAGTTACCTTCAGGAGTCTGTATTTTACACCTTATTTGCAAAGATCTCTTATTATTAACCCTTAACTTCCTAACTTTGATCATAAAATCAAAGTCCTGGAGGGCTTTAATACATAAACACATGGCTCTTTAGTAAAAGCAGTTTATTGTATATAAGGTTATATGGTCATATATAAAGTGTGTCTTTGTTTTTGCACAGGATGCATTTTCCGCACTGAATTGTAAAGATGACGCTCTCTGTGGAGGATTTGTATTTATTTTTCTCTTATAAACACAACAAAAACATGTGCATGTTGCATGTGAATGTATTGTATTGTACTGTACTGTAAAGTTTAAAGCTTTCCCTGCTCTTACAGACCCTGATTTTTGTTAATCAAGCTGACATCTGTAAGTGGATGGGAACTGTGATGTCATGCTCAAGTTATTTAAAAGCCTTTTATGGAGAGGACTTGCCAAAATCAGGCAAAATAAAATTCCTTCTCACCAAGTTCTGGATCCCGGATGCCCATGTAGCTCTCTAGAAGATCATCGACCTTCTTTATGGCCTTCTCCTCAAACTCACTGGGCTGATGGTGGGAGAAGATGAGATGAGAAAGGGATGGAGAGGAGTAAAATGGTAAGATGCTGTGTATAAAGTCCAGACAGCTCTTTTTTAGAAGTGTAAAACAAATAAGACCACAACAAGCCAATGATTTTGCAACAGTTATTGAATTCTTGAAAATCCCCGTTACTCAGACTGGAGTGGATTATTGCTTTGGTAATACGCAGTTATATGCAATGTCCAGAAAGTTACTGCACTACATTCTGCAGGCAAGGAAATACAAGGCAAATAGGTGGATTCCAATGAAATGGGTCACTGGCGTAGGCCTACTGGCAGCTTAGTGTAATAAAGGCCCACCAGTACACTGAGTAGAATCTCAGACCAAGCAGCAGCTGTGTTGCGAATGTGAATTTGTTTAAACTCAGTTTCAGCTTAGGCTCCTTTTTGGATGAGACACAATACAGAACAGCCAATCGGAACAAAGGTCATTTATATACATCAGTTTTAAAGGCTCAAAAACAAAAGCAGCCTGTTTAATTATACGGGATAGAGAGAGGCTGGTAAATGGTCAGAAATGCACTTTGTTTGGATATAAACACACATTTAGTAACTGAAATGGATTAAAATGTATGCTATGGGTCTTTTTGGTGACCTGTTCAAAATGTTTCTCCATGTTTTGCCCATGGATGGGCCCCAGTTCCCCACATGAACCTGGCTAAGGATAAATGGTTGGATAAATGGATGGGTGGACAAATGGACGGAAGGATGGATGGACAGATGGATGGACGAAAGGATGGATGGGCAGACGAACGGACGGACGGACGGATGGACGGATGGATGCATGGATGGACAGATGGCTGGGTAGACATGGGCCTTTTAAAACTGTGTCAGTGTGAACTGGGCTTAAGGCTAAACACTGTAAAATACATTTTTGTTCAAAGTGAATAATGTACTTTATCTGCTTTTTGAGAAAAAAATTCCCAAAAGCATCCCAAATAACATCCTCTGGGTGAGAGAGTGTTCAGTGTGACGATGGTCAGCTGGTCAGTCCCCCCTCAGGTCTTGAACTCACCATTTCTTGAACGGTCGCCGTCCCTTTTGAGCGCAGTCTCAGCGTCTCCTTCCCGCTGACCATTTTGCCCTCGCTGGACTTGGGCGCCCGCGTCCTCTGGCCGATCATGTCTGAACAGATAAACACCAACACACAGAGATCAGAGACTTTCTATATAATCCACACATGGTTTTTGCCTCATTAAACCAAAATGCAGGAATGAAGAAAAAACCGTCTGATCATTCGATCAGATCATTGTTCTGTGACCTGTGTGTGTGAGACCATCTTTAAAAAAGCATCATTTCACTTCTCTTAGACTAGAATTCTTCATTTTTGGATGTCCTGTGACACACTGTTAATATAAAAATGGACAAAAGTATGAGGTACAGGTCCAAAACACCCATACAGAAATTTCACGTTGAATCACAAGGCATGTTTTTTCCATCTTGTGAAGGTCATCATTTTTTCTCACAAATATATGTCCTTAAAGCCCTCCTCAGAAGTTCCTACTCACCAGGGACTAGATCCAGGTCTGTGCTACAGTTTAATACTATTATCCTTCCATTGTTTTTGCCTCAGTACACCAAAAATACAATAATTAGGGTCAAAACTGGCTATTCAGTTATCATTTGTGACCCGTCCATGAGTGTCTGATCATTCAGAGTCAAAGTAAACTTTGTCATCTCAGCTACAGCATGACTCCAGATTACAAAAGAGTACAAAAAGACACGTAGAATAACATTTATAAATAAATTATAGATATATACACTCTAAACTAAGAAGTAGAAAACGTGCAGTACAATTGCAGGAACACAAATTGCAAAAAGATTCGATAGTGTTAGACACCACAACTGCAAAAATAATAAGATATTTATAGAATGTTTATTTCACACATCAACAGCTTCATAAATAATGTTCATGCCCTGCACCTGCCCAGACTTACTGTTTACCTGCTCTTTACTCACAGATCTCCTGCAGAAGGTCTAGTGGTCATTCTGCCTGCAGAACTGAAACTGACATTAACTCTGTCATCAGATTAACAAGTGAAATGTTGCAATTCTTTGTTGAGCTGCTAGCTAGCAATGAGATGTGAATATGGAAACAATACTGGAATGTAATCATGTGCTTTATTTGTTGATCAGTAGCAGTTCAATATTTATACAGCCATGGAAAAAATAAGGGACCGCATCATTTTTTTCTCTGGTTATTGCTTTTGCAATGTGTGGGAGTGTGTCTGTGTGTGTTTTATACACCATTGCCCAAAATGTTTGGAGAAAATTTACAAATAGTACATTTAAAAAAGATTATTATACCATGGAAATGTTAAAATACACTCTTACATTATTTTACAATTGCAACAAATAAAACTGTGATATTAAGAGCAGTGTGTGTGTGTGTGTGTGACTCTGTTTCATCCATCAGAAACTGAATCAGGAGAAAATCTACAGAACATAGAAAAGCTGCTCTACAAACACTTCTGTACTCACACACACACACGCACACGCACACACACACACACGCACTCACACTCAAACACTACTGCACTCACACTCACACACACACACTCACACTCACACACTAGTGCACTCACAACACATATGGAGGCGTTTCTTATTTTTTACACAGCTCACACTGCAATAGTTCAGAAAAGAATAACAACATGTGCGATTTACACACACACACTGCCGCAAATTGTACAAACAGTGAACAGAACAAATGGGAAAAGTGGTCTCTTGTTTTTTCCAAGGCTGTAGATCTGCAGTCAATCTATGAAAATACAGAAATTCAAAGACAGGTTTCGAGTACAGATGTGACATGGATGTGTTTTGTGCAGGTAGCTGCATGTGCACTACAAAAAAAGTGATGTGTAAAGTGCAAAGGTGGAAAGTTGAGTCCAGAATGCCAACCAATCAGCACTCGGAATGCTAACATCCTACTGCCCAAAACACATTTACTGTAGAAATGTTCTGGTAAAATCCATGAAAGGATAACTGTTTAGCATTCAACACCTATTCTATTACCTCTTGTTTTTTATTTTTACTGGCTGTGTATGAGACTTTAAATACAATTCTGTATGAAATGGGATACATATAGTGGCAAATTTCCATTTTTGGATCGCAGGCCAGTCCCACAGACTCATTTCCCTATCATATACATTAGCAATGCTAATATACTAACATGACATAGGCAAATTCTAAAGTTGCCAAAGCAATCAACTGCCCATTTAAGCTCATCCCGTTACCAGTGCAGATAACTGAGGAGAACCTATTTGCCACAGTCAGTCACTTAGAGCCAACGTGTCTGAATCACTGCCAAATAAGACAGCAGTGGAGTGTGAGTGGAAGTGTATGGAGGCCGTTCTCCCCATATGGCTTTGATGTGCTTTCTCCCGCGCTACACGCCTTGTAGGATGTTCTGTGTGCACTGGGGAGTGTAATTACTCGCATTTTGCTCATGAAAGGTAATCCATCATTCTCAACCATCCAATTAGCTAATGCTATAATGATAATCAAGGCCCTTCAATTATTAACAATAGTAATTTGCTGTTGGGGGGGCGGGGGACACAGCAACAGGCAAACCCATTTTCACTGCAAGCATATTAACACTAATTTTGCGTTTGCTCACTCTCCCAACCATGGCAGAGAAACAGAATAAAGCTGATCCGCCTCGCCAGCATTTTCTGCTTTAACAGAGAACGGCCACCTCTTCATTTTTATTGATGGCCATATAAATGGAAATTCCACTGACTTTCAATCCCTCATAATTCAATCATTAAAATGTCATTTAGAGTGTTTTCATAACACAGTTCATGAATTTATTGACTCTGATTTCTTTACAATTGAAGTGAATGGAACCAGGAGTCCTGATGTGAATATGACCATTTTATTTTCTATACGAAAACACCTGTGAACCTACACGAGAGTTTTTATGCTGATAATAATACATTTGTGGCAAATCAGGAAAAGTAAGGGTACTTTGGGGGCTATTTTGCATGCATGTCAGCCATGATTGGGTTTTGAAAAGAGATTTTTGGCCAAAATCCTCTCTCATAACTATAGAAAGACTGAAGAAATAAGGGAGAGCTGAAGAATGAAAAAGACAAGATGGTTGAAAGATTATAATAAAAGCTGAAAGGGGAAACAGACACTTTAAACAAGAACAGAAAATCAGCTTCAATGGCAATAGTTGTGTCATTGGACAAACTAGTTGTATGGAGGAAAAAAGAGGAGAAAGAAAGAAAAGAAAGAAAAATCAGCCCAAGATGAATGAGGGGGAAAAAAGAAGAAATAGAAATAAAAAGAGAAATTTATTAAAAAAGAGAACCAGAACAAAACAGAGACAGAAAGAAAGAATGAAAAAAAGAAAGGGAGGGAAAGAAAGAAAGAACTGTGAATTCTGAAAAAATAGATGACTAAATATCCTTTATCCTGAAGTTTGAAAAGCTGATAATGATTTAAAGCTTGGAATCAAATTAAAAAAATATTGATCTCAGCTGCTGGAAAGCTGGAAAGGAAGAAATAAAGGAGTGGTGAAGTAAAAGAGGAGGAAAGAAAGAAGGACGTGTAGTGGATGAATGAGCTCCAAGGCCCAGTTTAACTTCCCAGATCAGCAGACTTTGCCTGTAGAGTTTCAAAACTGTTGTGTTTTAATACTCCAGCACGTACAGTAGACAGGAAGGTGAACATGTAAAACAATTTATATGGAAACCCCCCACCCCCCCATTCCTGGGAACAACAGTCTCCAATGCTTTATACAAGAATGTGGAGTATGTCTGTGGGAATTTTTGAGATTAATCACTGATGTTGAAGGAAAAGACCTGGCTCACAATCAACATTTCAGTTTATTCCAAAGTTGTGTTCAGTGGAGTTCAGTGGGTTTTTCCATACCGACTCTTCCGAGAGCAGCTGTGCTGGAAATAGGCTTTCCCTAAACTGCTGCATGTTACACTACCAGTCAAACGTTTCTGCACACTGAGATTTTCTACATTTGCGACTTCCTTTACACCACTCCAGCCGACATTTGGAATTGCACATAGGCATGGGTTGTCATAAGTGGTACGCAAGTACGCATGCAAACAGTAAAATGCCCGGCGGTTTTCAGTCTTCACGGCGTAAAAACGTACCTAATTTGAGTAACTTCATACTGGATCTCTAATTAACACCACTACGGTAAGGAAAACCTTAAAAAGAAAAATAATAATTACGTTTTAAAATCATTGAGTGTGTACTATATGGGGGCTAAACATCTTAGCCATCCAGTTTTTGATAAACTTGAAACGCTCAAAGAGGACATGGATAGTGAAAATGATTTTAAAAAATGCTATAATTAATTTTTTTTTAGAAATGAACAAATTATTTTTTGCAGAAACCGCAAATATCCTCGGCATTTTTTTTTTTTGCAATAGAATTTTTCATGCATTTTAGTGCTAAAATATTAATAAAAATACAATTTACTAATTTTGTAACATAAATATTAACTTAAATTCAGCTAAATGTCCATATAAAATTTAACTGTATACATTTTTTAGTACTGTTGAGAGACACAAAGCAACCTTTTGGCTGCTGCCCTGTGACGCATCTCTGGCAGAGACAGTCCAGCATTCCCACATCAGAACAGTTTCTCGAGTGTTCTCGTGTTTTTTTTCGTATTGTTCTCCTTAAAACCCTGTATTTTTATTACTGTAAATTACAATAAATTATTACCCTGCTTATACCAAAGAAAATGCACGTGCATGAATTCCAGTCCAGTCTATACAGGGGTAACATCGGTATTTACATTCTAGCACTGCGGGAGACAGCAGTTCAGTGTAAACTCTACAGTACGGACACAGGTTTACCTTCCCATTTTCTTTAAGGGTAATGTATTTTGAGTTTAAAATTAAATTAAAGTGTTTCGGGGCATATTAAGGATGTACACTATAAAAATAGGCATTTTCACATATTCACATTTTTTCACAATTCGTGGGTGCTTCTCTGGAACGTAACCCTCGCAAATTTATACAAAATAAAATAAAAGTGCTATAATAGTTCCAGCGCTCATGGTGAGGTGGAATTTTTTTTTTTATCTCGGTGCATACCAATTCATTCATGTAGAAAAAAATTATGTCAACCCCTGCACATAGGAATCTTCAGTTCATGTGCAACCCTGAATCGCTCCTACAGTGCAAAAAATAGAATAAACAGTAGAATAATAAAATAATTTGATACATACAGACATACACAACCTGCTAAAAAAACCTCACTAGATTGTTTTTAACCTAAGAGTTGTAGTTTGGTTAAAGGATCAAGATGAAAGGATAAAGCTTGGCTTAGTCTAAGTTTTGGTTTAATCCCCAACTCTCAAATAGAGATTACCTGTTGAAATGACCTACAACACAGCATTTGAGCAATTCAAGCTGACTCACTTTACAAACCCTGTAATTAGTTGTGTTTCTGCTGGAAAACACAAAATTATTGTAAGAAATGAGACCTTGGCCGATCATTTTGGTTCGCTGTATTTGTGCTTTTATTCATTTTAACGGCATGTTTTTTATTATAGGAGTAAACCTGGCACAGGCGTTTTCCCTGTTATTGCTCTAGTTTATTTAAACTGTGGTGGATTTGGCATCCAGAATTTGAGCAGTTAAGCTAAAGCAGCTTTATTCAAGATCTCTCACAAGATAATTCACTTCCCTTTGTTGTTTTAGTTAATGTCGGCTGCTGTAGTGATTGCCTTCATTTTTCTGGAGTGACACGGAGGCCTTAGTGAGACATTCTGCACGCAGAGGGTTCAGGATGAATCGGGGGTTGGACGAGGTCCTAAAGGAAACATTACTATCAGGACTGGGAACGATGTTTCCTTCTTTAGCACTAATCCAACTACAGACACGTTTCTCACGGAATTTTATATTACCACTATTTGGCAGACTCACTTTTCCATATATAGTGGTGCAGACGGTGGTTAGACTCTATGTGTGTGTGTGTGTGTGTGTGTTGTGTGTATATGTGTGTTTACAGCAATGTAGCATTAATACGCTGTTGGAAAAAAACCCTTTATTTTCTAAACAAACGTCTGAACTTTTATCATGAAAAAAACAACATTAAGTCTTTTTGAATGTACCAGTCCACTGATGACGAAATGTATAAATACAGCTGAAAAGAGCAAAAGGAAGAAAGATAGAAGAGAAAAAAGAGGACCAAGATGAAAGAACAAGGGAAAAAAGATGAAATTTAAATAAAAAGCGAAATACATTAGAAAAGAGAAACAGAACAACACAGAGACAGAAAGAAAGAAAGAAAGAAAGAAAGAGAGCAGTGAAAGAGCTACAACTCCTAGAACTGCTACGAGAAACAGAGGAGTAAACATATTCCATCCTGAGGTCTAAAAATCTGCAAATGATTTGAAGTTAAAAATATTGTAAACAAATTAAAAAATATTGTAATCAGCTGCTTAAAAACAGATGGAGGCATGAAAGACAGAATAGACAAGCAGATTCCAGAATGATAAATAATTAGTGTTCTTTAAAACTGCTGATGTAAAAGCAAGAGAAAGAAGGAGGGAATAGGGGAGTGCTGATATAAGTAAGTGAGGAGGAATGAAAGAAGGATATAAAGTAAATGAAGAGGTTGATAAGACACTCAGTTTACAGTGAGTCTCTTAGTCTGACTGAGCCACCCACGGATCTGCAGAGCAGTCCAGTTATCTATACAATTCAATTCAATTCAGTTTTATTTATAAAGCTCTTTTTACTACCAAGGTTGTCACAAAGCAGCCATACAGAGTCCAGGTGTGAGACCCTAGTGAGGAAAAACTCTCTGAGCTGGAGGAAGAAACATCGGGAGGAACCAAGATTCGAAAGTGGAACCCGTCCCTCTCTGGTCGAGCCGAGAGAGAGAGTCTCTGCGGGGATTACTCACAATAGAAGGCCTTCGTGTATCTGTGGGCCTTAAGGTGGACTTTCAGAGCTTCCAGAATTTCCCGTCTTCAGCAGATTTTGCTTATTACAATGCACTTGATGATCTAAACAAAACGGGGGAGTTTAAAAAAAAAAGAATTGGGGAAAAAAAGAGTGCATGTGCTAAGGAGCAGGTCAAGCTGAAGTGTGTGTGAGGAGTGTGAGTGAGGAGTGTGTGTCAGGAGTGTGAGTGAGGGCTGTGTGTGAGGGCTGTGAGTGAAGTGTGTGTGGAATGTGTGAAGAGTGTGTGTGAGCAGTGTGCATCTGAGCAGTGTATGTGTGAGCAGTGTGTGTGTGTGTGTGTGAGCAGTGTGTGTGTGTGTGTGTGTGTGTGTGGAGCAGCTAGTCATATTAAGCAGGCTGGATTATGTCAACGTGTAGTTACAATATCTGACCACAAGGTGGTACTGTTGGCTTGCACTAACTGACTGAAACTGGTCAGTAGTGGGTCAAATTTGAATTTTGAATTGTGTTCACTGATATTCAGAAATGAACAAAAACATAAATAGAAATGAATGAAATTAATTTTAACTTAACCAGTCTGTTTTCTGGGTGTAAAAACACTGAAGCTTTTTGACACATTTCCATTCATTCCAGACGTAGTCAATCAGCCAAGACACATTTGGAGTCCAAATGTAGCTTTTTCACTTTAGCACTAGAGCTACAAAGCTAACAAGCACTAGAAGTCAATAGTCACCCAAATATCCCAAAGAGCTTCTGTATAATTAAGTAGAGTAACCCTTCAGTTATATGTAAACACGCCACATCACACAGTGTGAACAGCACGAAATCCTTTCTGTGTTTAACCCATTCACCAAGTGAAGCAGCGGGCAGGCAGGAACACAGCGCCCGGAGAGCAGTGTGTGGAGACAGTACCTTACTCAAGGTACCTCAAAGGTGCCACTTGCAGTTTTTTGGGATGCGAACCCACAACTTTTTGATCACAGGGCAAACGCCTTAACCACCACGCCACCAGCTGCATCACTTTCCAACCTGCTCAGACCACATCCCGATCTCCGCTGAGGTTATTTAGATGTGTGGCTGTAGTTTAGTGCAGATTTGTAAATAAAAGCCTTGGGGTCTGGGTGTGTTTAGATGATGAGCTGGACTCACCAAAAGCCTTTTTGGGTCCCACCAGCCGGAGAGTGAAGGGCTCTCCTCTGGGCTGCTCCTTCAGCATCTTGGCAACTTCATAGTGACGACATCCGACTATGCTCTGGTCGTTAATGGCCTCGATGTGATCCCCAACACAGACCGTTTTTATCTGGTCTATGGTGCTGCCCTCTTTTATTCTCTGTAAAAGTGACAAAATGACAAATTACTGGACAGAACCTGGTCTGTTTCAGCATAATTTACTTAATGAATTACAAACATGCAGTAACTATGACAGGCTGGTATCTCAAAAAACATTTCTTCTCTGTGTGTTTGTGTCTGGATATGTTTTGTTAGTGTCAAGGCCATTTCTGAACATGCACAGACTCTTAAGCAATTTCCTCTGGGATCAAAAGTTTTCTGATTCTGATTTGGATTCTCTAAGCAACATCGTAATCAGAAACCCAGTGGCATTACTTATACTTAGGGAAGTTTAATGAGGAAAACATGACGTACTATGAAATGTAGTTCATAGTAATAAATAAATAAATACATAAAATTGTAACAATTATATTTTTTTCTACCAACAGCATGCCTGTCTTAAACTGAATAACATAATGTTGTTATTGTTATTGTTGTTGTTTTTGTTG
This sequence comes from Bryconaethiops microstoma, assembly GCA_037577275.1. Taxonomy (NCBI): domain Eukaryota; kingdom Metazoa; phylum Chordata; class Actinopteri; order Characiformes; family Alestidae; genus Bryconaethiops; species Bryconaethiops microstoma. Next base: position 8,366,172 of record JBBJLS010000039.1, on the reverse strand, counting down.
TTGTTGTGTAGCTCAAGGGCCCTAAGCAAAAAACAACCCTGTGTGTGTTTGTGTGTGTGTGTGTGCATGCGTGTGCGTGAGGGAGAGGGAGAGTGTGTGTGTGTGTCTGTGTGTGTGTGTGTGTGTGTGTGTTCACCTTGATGAAAGCGTATCCTGCTCCATTGTCAGTGATGGTCAGGCCGAGGGCGTCCTCTGTTTTGGTGACCTCCACTTCTTTGGTCTCTCCTCGGACGTGGGCGAAGATGAAGTCCTCCAGGCCGATCTGCCCCCCCAGCAGCTTCTGCATGTCCACCTTATGGGAGTTCAGCGTGCAGAAGAGGATCTGAGGAGACAGGACGAGACTTTAAACCGGGACTCTCAGTGGACACTCAGTTTCAGGACGAACGTGTTTGAGGTACAGTGTCCAGTTCACAGACGAAGTTCAAATGACATTAAATTGAATTCAGGGATTTGGTGTATTTTCAGGGGTAAATTCAGGTAAGGTTAAGCGCATTTTGAGTACACACTTGTTTTGTAGTGCACTGAGCCATAGCTGTTATGTGTAAGTGTAAAAGGCAAATACTCACTTAGCAGTTTGAATGATTTAGAACCTGATTTTAAAAATCCACAGGAAAATATGAAAATATTGCTTGGCAGCATGAATGAAATAGCAATTTTTGCCTGAGGTCTTGCATTTCCTTCCAGGCTCTAGGAGAGGGGCACACAATATTTCTCATAGTCACACTCTACAGAAGGGACCGTTCCATGGAGTGACCAGCAGAGGCCAGTGGGCGCCTTTAGGACCTGTTAGATCCTCCACTGACAACACCTGCATCTCCAGGAGCTCTCTGATAATAATCATTAATTTTTATTACACCTGAAGTTGGTGTGCGTTATCAAAAGCAATAGAGTCATAAATCAAGTTTTACACTCTTCTTCCAGTATTTAATATGTAGTATAGAGAAGCATGTAAGAGAATTTAATTGCATATAACACATTTAACATATATCAGTTACTCATAATTGTTTTGTAATTGTTTATGATGTTCAAAACATATTATTGAGAAGCTACTTTGAATGAGTCAGTAGCTAATATTTACATTTTACGTATGGTTTATAGTTATAAATATAACAGAATTATAATTCTATCTTAATTGTAACTACAATTTTAAATATTTATACACATTAGATCACGATTTTTGAAAGCGTAAGAGCAGTATGAGCCTAAGGTTTATAATTATATATGTAACAGAATTATAATTCTGCCTTAATTATAATTACAATTCTAGATATTTACACACATTGCATCATGATTTTTGAAAGCGTAAGACCAGTGTGAGCCTGGGTGTGTCCCGAAACAGACCCTGTCCTCACTTTCGTCCCTGCAGGAGTGATTTGGGCCTGAATGGGAGCAGTCGGGACTGCAGGAGATAAACAGTAACCTTAACTGAAGGCCAACGAACTACAGATAAGAGATCTGCTCAAGGGCAAAATCTACAACGTGTACTTTTATTGTGTTTTTTTTTGTGAAGTCAGCGGGTTTATTGCATAAGCATATTTCTTTGAAACTATATTTCTGTCAGTTAAGCCTGTGTTGGTGGTGAAACAGATGTTTTTCCCGAAAGAGGGTAGCAACTAATTTCCTTTACTTTGTTTCATCAGTCAGTTTTTATGAATTCGCATTCTTTTAAAATTAGAATACTTTTACTATAACTTAATATAGTTTCAGAAATACGGTTTCTGTTTGTTAAGACAAACAGTGACCTAGTTATGAATCATTGATTCCAGATGATCAGGCAGTGATCAGTGTACTGGTGGTGCTGAATGCTGAGTGGTTGGAACTCCTTTATCTAGGCTCCTTGTATCTTTAGGCACATTGCAGCCTGTCGCAGTAAAACATTTGTTACAGTTTCTTTCATTTAATCTCCTCAGTATGAAAGAGACAAGACAGCTTGACAGAAAATAATATGTTTGCACCAGCAAGGTGATTCAAAGTAAAATATAAAGAAATGAGAGGTGGCTGAGGACTGTAGATAGTAAAGGTTAGTAATAATGAAACAGATGGGGGTATATTAGACAGACACAGTCTGGCATGTTAGGTGTCATGTCTCTAATGTTTTACAGGAACAGTGGACATCCTCCATCCTTGCAGGTGTGAAGGACTGACCCGGTCTCTGCAGCTGATTCGTGAAGGACTGATCTCAGCAGGGTCACCGCGGAGAATCGCATCGTCCGCCTCAGCAAAATCCGTCCAGACGAAAGGCCAATCGATCCGTGCTCCCGGACCCTCCGTGCCGCCTGACCAAGGATTACTGGAGAAGCATCAGCGAGATCACTCTCCACCGGATAAACGAACGACAGCTCGGCTCACTGCAAGTCTGAGAGCCCTCTGGAAAAAAAAACCTTCCCTTTTATATGGGGTCACTCAACTCATAATGGTGCAAACACCAAGGTCAGCTCGTAAAATCGGCAGGTCAGGTCAAGTCTACTGTTTGCTACAAAATAATTTACATTGTGAGTTCGAAATTCTTCACTTTAATGAATTTTAATGTAAGTTTTATTACAATTTCAATGAATGGATGGATGGATAGACAAAGAGACAGATAGATAGATAGATAGATAGATAGATACATACATACATACATACATACACAGGTAAATAGATAAATAGATGAATAGATAGATGACAGACAGATAATAAACTATTTGGTAAAACTCAGTCGATTATCTGTACTAACAGTGTTAACTTTAGGATTATGGTTACAGGTAGTAGAATTGTTTACATCCAACTTGTTACATTTAAAAGGTCCTGTTACAACCAAATAAAGTTTTACCAAACCTTTCAGTGCATGGTTCTTAAATAACTACCGTTTACACAAATTCTTCTCCAAGAACTGTGTGTCCGAGCCAAGAACCATTAATGAGTCTTGATTTTTACGAGCGTACTCTACTGAACAGTTTGATTTTTTTCCGAAAAAGATCACAACTAAGCTAACAACTAAGATTTTTCTCCATAACCGTGTTTCTACTCATCCTTATCAGAAGTGCCAGTGGTTGTGTCTGTCTGGTTCATTTTTGAAACTTATTAGCAAATCTATTTGTACATCATTGCCGTGAGACAGTAAAAGGACCGTCAAGAGATTCTCATACAGTTTTGTTCCCTAAATTTGTCCCAAAACAGTCCAACATTTAAGACTCTCGGCTTAACTTCTTGTCTACATTTATCAGAATCAGAAAACTATCTTGATCCTGGAGGAAATTGCTGATGCTATGACTACACAGACACACCGAGACACGGACAATATAAAATACAGCAGCCAAAGTAGCCGTCAAAAAATTGTTTATTATATGTTTCTGTTCCAAAATAGTAAAAAACTGTGTCTGTCTTAGAGGTTTACCCCAGTTTAAACCACCCAGTCACTCACTCCGGGGTGTCATTACTTTTTCCTCATGTGTCTTGGCTCAGTGCCAGATCCTCGACTCGCTCACAGCGGTTCCCTCTGTTGACCCAAAGCGCCGACCCAACTGTCATGGCGCCGTGGCGAGACAGATAGGGAGGCCGACTGGCACCTGTTAGACACATCGTCCCCCCAGTTCCCCCTCCCAGTATCCCAGTAACCCTCGGCGATACGGGGTAGTTCGCTCAAAGCACTTTACAAGGTGAGAAGAGCCAGAGACACAACAATTGAAAGACGAGACGAGTGGTCAGCTGCAGTCATCAATCATCTTTCAATCAATCACTGTCACCCCCACAGCGCGCCCGAGCCCGCCGGCCCACCGCCGGGAATGCTGGGTAATGAGGATCGGCATGGACGGCTGGCACGCAACTCATTTCAAGCGCCCGGGGAATGTCGCCCCACTCGGCTGCGTCTCCACAGCATGAACACGAAGACCAGAATATCAGATTAATCAAACCACGGCTGCAGATATTTAGGGTTTTTATAAAGTTCTAAAGTCAAAAGTTTTATCACACTGAGATTTTCTACATTTACTAAAAATACACTCAGTATTCGTTACTAACAAATGTTCACCATTTTAGCCAGCAAATGTCATTTTTTATTCATCACTACTGACCTATAAAAATCCACCTAATATGATTATAATGTGGATCGCCAGACAAACAGTTAACGAGTGCATTTAAAGTTAAAAGACAATCTAGAATTTGACTCTGCGTCACCACACAACCAGTTGCACTGTTACAGATTCTTTCATCTTACAAAGATGAAAAAAATACGTTTTTTTTAACTTTCATTTATAGTTGTTCAATCAACAATTTTCCAATGTTTAACAATCTGAACAAATATAAACAGTGTAAAACAGTCTAGAACCGGTGTTTACCCTCAGAACTCAGTGTATCAGTAAACTCTGATTTCAG
>JBBJLS010000039.1:8349255-8361065 GCA_037577275.1 Bryconaethiops microstoma | reverse complement strand
TCCTGAACCGGTGAAGAAACAGGAGCAGATGATTCCAGATGATCAGGCGGTGATCAGTATACTGGTGGTGCTGAATGATGAGTGCTTGGAGCTCCTTTATCTAGACTCCTTGTGACTTTAGCCACATTGCAGCCTTTCACAGTAAAACATTTCTACCAATTTCTTTCATTTATTGTACTCACTATGCCAAAGATTGATTAAAGGTGATTAAAAGTAAAACATAAAGAAATGAGGGGTGACTCATAACATCAGCACAGTCCTGTAGATTGGGATTTCATCTGGCCAAAAATTAGCATGTCAAATTAAAACGGAATGCAAGGAGATAAAACTTTAGTGTGCATGTTACATCCTAATGTCTGGATCTCATCTAAGCCAGGCAGGCTGTGAGTTCAGACAAACCACTTGGCCTATTTACTGGTGGGGGAAGCATCTGGACTGCATTTATAATGGCTACAGTTGATTCCTCCTCAAGAGAACAGTCCCAAAAACTGCCACCTACTTGTGCTCTCTACAGGAACTACTTGAAAGTCGCCATCGTCACCAGGTAGTTCACCGGATCCTGAGGCGCTCTTCATTCTTGCAATCTCTCTGTTCACAAATTTAAAAACTCGTAAGTAAAAATTTTTTTTTTTTTACAGTCAATATAAGGAACAAAAAAAGAAAACTTGAGCAGATTGTTACTAAAGCCTCCAACTGGATACCTTCCCCGATGTCAAGTCACTGTGTATAAAGCACATATACAGTACTGTGCAAAAGTCTTAGACACCTGAGAACATTACATTTAAAACCTGTTCAGCTGAGCAGTATATGTTTTAACATTCGAAAATATACAAAAACTAAAACAGTAAATAGTGATTTTATGTATGCCTGTGTTTAATCATTCCCAGATCTCTAATAATGGAGGCCCAGTATTACACTATAGTTCTCATCAAGTACTCAAATACCCGATTCAGATCAATCAAAAGGTTGGAAGCACTGAGGTGAAATTTGGATCTGAACCATTGTTCCTCTAACCAGGTCACAAAACTTCAAGTACTTTTTAAAAACAAAACAAATCTTAATACTATATACTGCATTCTTGTTTGGCAGTATTTATTCTAATGTATTGGCAGGCAGAAAGTCCCTCACTGTTCAGATAAAAACTGCTTTAAACTGTCTGCACAGTAGCTTAAGACTTTTGCACAGTACTGTACATGTACATACAGACACACATATATGAACTACATATATATATAAATTTATATATATATAAAAAATTTGTGCTTTCTCTTGTGTGTTTTTACACCAGAACTGAGCAATCATTCTGTACCAGAACAATTACTCCCAACACTGCTGTGTGGCAATAATAAAGTATCTCACCAACTACAACATTACCTCTCATCATCACTGCTGTCCTCATCAGAGTCCTCATTACTGTCATCTTCCTCTCCTGCTTCCTGTGAAGGAGTGGCTTCAACCTCTTCTTCGGCAGCTTTGGACTCTTCCTCAGCCTTCCTCTTCGGACCTTTATGTGAAAGTGAAAACTCTGAGTAAACCAAATTCTTCCATGTCAAGACAAGAAGCTTTGTCATCTCAGCCATGTACACAGTACTACAGTGAATGAAACAATGTTCCTCCAGGACCACGGAGCAACACAGAAACAAAGACAGAAACACCACAAGACCACAAGTGCAGACAGGACGAAAATACAGAAGACAGAGTGCAAGAAAAACACAAGAGCAACAAAACCTTAAGTGCAGGCAACATTTGAATGAATAAAGTATTTTGACAGATACTGTATTCTAGCAGTGGAGTCGAAAGGTGCGCAAAAACGCAGAATGCAGGTAGACAGCAATAAACAATAACTGCATATAAGAGCAGCAACCGCACAGAATACAGTATACAATAAAAATGGGTATTTACAGTGGCAGCTGTGGTGCAAGTTCAGAGCAAAATGGTTTAATGTGTACATAAATTGTGTTAGGAAAGGAAGAATTTCAGTTCAGAGGGGTGTGTGGGGGTGTGTGTGTTGGGCAAATGTTTACCTGCAGCCTGCTTGCTGTGGAGCACCCGGCTCTGTGAGAGTTCCTTCATTGCATCTCTGTCTTCATCCAAGTCCAGCTCAGAGAAGATGCCCTGAGACAAACAAAAGGGTCGACATCACACACATCATTGCCACTTCTTGTTTTGTCTTGTTGCAGAGTCTACAGCATCTCTCAAATAGCAAATGCCAAAACTGTCCATGTTGTGATGTTAATTGCGACCAAATCTCTTTGAAAAGGGATAATGCAATTTATACAACTGGTGTTTTATAAAGAAAACTATAAAAACCTGCCTGTAGTCTGGTAGTACAGCTGAACGTGACGAAGCCTGATTGGGGTCAAAGCAGAAAGAGTTGGTTGGACAGTTCCACTCACCTTGCTAAACCACATGCTGGCCTCTCGTTCTTTCTTTTCATCTTTACCCTCCAGATCCACCAGCAGATCGTTTTCCTCCCCCTGTTCATCCTCCTCTTCAACAGTGAAGGAAACCCTAGAAGAAATGTAAATGTATTCAGAGTGGTGGTGCAACAAGTAGAACAATATGGCCTCAAAACAAGTTTTATACCAGGAGGAACGCTAAAAAAAAAAAAAAAGAAACCAGCCAGTGAGATGCAGTGAAAACAGTGCTGCCTTTCCACTGCACGTATCTAGACCGCTTCTTCTCACTTTCTCCGCCACAAATTATAAATAGACAAATAAATAAATAATAATAGCCTAATTACTACATATCTGTATAATTACAGGTCATTTGGCAACAATCTCAAATTCAGCCAAAGCACTGGTTTAATATTGTTCTTATATAGACACATAAGAGAAGATACATTGCTACAGCAGAAAGTGGACAGAACAAAGGTAAGAGCAGCAAAACAATAGATTTGAATCAATACAACACATATCATATCATCATTATTATTATTATTATTATTATTATTATGTGAGGGTTTGGGAGTTGGGGGGGGGCATAGGCCTATGGAGGGCCATGCAGCCCCAAAGCCTGACAAGACTGGGCCCCAGGACAAAGAAGTTTGAGAAATGCTGCGTTACATAAGAGGGTCGGGCCACTATGTGTTACGCACTTTTTCTTGGGGAGTTTCCTCCCCATCCGTTTCTCATTCTCCTCAATTTCTTGCAGGTCCTCCTCATCCAGATCTGAGGCCAGGGAAACACGGTCACTCTCCGAGTCTGAAACGTGGACGTCTTCCTCTCCTTCCTCGTCAACCAACGCGTCTGCTCCCTTCATGTCTCCCACGCTGAGCTCCTTCAGACCCTGCAGGATAAATACAAACAAGAGAGATGGTTTACATGTTCTCTCTCCTCACAATTTAACTGGGCTGAAACAGAACTTCAGGAAATGAACACAGTCATACTGAAATGCAAAGAGTTGGGAAAAAGTACACTAAACTGTTAAAAATTAACATGGGAACAAAATATACTGATAAGGAAGAGTAGAGAACCATCATCTTAAGAACATCTTGCTAGAAGAGAAACAAAAAGTTACGAGAGCTGCTTTATATTTAGGCCTAAGTACAATAGTAGAACTTGTCCCAAACAGAGCAGAGGCTTAAAGGGCCTCTGAGGGATTCCAGAAATCAGCAAAGGATGAACATGAGAGTTTTCTTGTGTGTTCTAAGTCTTACTATTACAAAAAACAGGGCATATGCAGAATATTAAAAAAAAAAAAAAAAAACTTTATATACTGTAGTTATGTACAGCACTGTGTAAAAGTCTTGACTCCCCCCTCATTTCTTCATATTTCTCTTCCAGAGATCCTGACTTTCTTGTATGTTAATGTGGTCTTTAGGAACAGTTCTCCAGGCTTCCTGAAGGACTTTCAGAGACTCTCATTTCCAGTCCAGTCCCTGAACAGGACCAGTTTCAGAGGAATGTTTCTGTTGGTTAAGACACACTGTGACCTACGTATGAATCATTCAAGCAGAACAAAGACCTTCTAACTGAAGTCCTGAACCAGTGAAGAAACAGGAGCAGATGATTACTTTTTCCCACAACAAGGAGATTCAAAGCAAAATATAAAGAAACGAGGGCAGGCTGAAGACTTTTGCACAGTGCTGTGAGTGTACTATATGCACGAAAAAATCTGCTTTGCAAAAACGGACCTTCACTCAGTTGTTTAACAGGCAAATGAAAGTGCCAGAGCAATGTGCCTAAAGGTGCTGTGGATAAAAACCCAACCTGTTCATACATTCATCAGGAGGAAAAAAAGCTAATCAAAACTGGAAGTTATACGAAATAAAGCAATTAATGAAACACCTTCTGGTCTGATAACTGCAGTTAATGATGCTTGCGGGTTAAGTGGCTGATTAAGTTGGCTGGATGAATTATTTGACACAGGGTTGTGTTTGAAAGCCTGAGATGTTATACTATAAAGTGTTCTGAGTCCAGATAATCTGTTTGTGTAATGTTGGTCTATGGTTCAAGCCCCAGCTGATTTATTTGAAAGGCAAAAAAAGTAATAGGGACCTCTGCTGGCCATTACAGGACTTACACAGACTTTGAGTGATGGAAAGGGGGGAAAACAAATAATTCCAAAAGTAATTTTATTTAACTTCCTAACCAATAGTCAGTGTGATTTTTTTTTAAATTTCAGGATGACTTTAAAAGTGTGCATGAAAAGTGTACCTTGGCTTTTTTGATGGTGCTGAGGGAGAACATGCTGGAATCTTCAGCATCAGCGATGGAGACTCCAGGAAGGTCCATCTTCAGCTCCACTCGCTCTCTTTGTTTACGCCGCTCTTTGAGCAGCTTCTTCTTTTTACTGCAAGGACAAAAAAAAAAATCCATAATAATCCTGAAATGAGGGTGACTGAACACAAAAAGCCCACATTTACCTATACGGTCTTTATTATTATTATTATTATCGTACTAGAGAGAGAGAGCCAGAGCGACACAGAGCCAGAGCGACACAGAGCCAGAGCGACACAGAGCCAGAGAGACACAGAGCCAGAGAGACACAGAGCCAGAGAGACACAGAGCCAGAGAGACACAGAGCCAGAGAGACACAGCAATCAAATTTAGGTCAAAAGGTTAATAGTTTGGGTACACTCGACCTCCAGTTTGTGTACTCCTCTATTCATGGACTGTGTTCAAGCAGTGGTGCACAATCACACTTTGCATTTCAGAAATGCATTTCTAGTTATTAATGATGGTACAAATTTACTTCATACTGGCTTTTCATTTACAATTAAAATTAAGTAAAAGCATCAGAATTACTAAATCCTTACTAATCCAAAATGTAGAGGTCACTGTGTGTGTGGTTTAGTCTGGATTCTAGCTGTATTTAGTCACTCACTGAACAGAAAACTTACCGTTTTAACTCTGCAATCTCTTCGGCTTTCAGTTCAGCCAATTTTGTCTCCATCTCCTCTTCTTCATTCTCTTCTGCCTCCTTCTCCTCCTCCTCCTCTTTCTTTTCTGCCTTTTTCTTCTTAGTTTCCCTCTCTGTATCACTTTCCTCTTCGCTTGAGGAAAGGCTGGGCCAAAAGGACAGATAGGGAAAATACTTAACGACAGTTTGGGAGATAAATCATTTCGACTTCAAGTTGTGAAGTTATGCAGTACCTGATTTCTTGGTCCAGTTGCTTGGCTTCTTCTTTCAGCTTTTTGGCGACAAATCTTCTCAGCTTGGATCTCCATGACAGCAAGAGACTGATTTCCAAACAAAAAAAAAACCAACAATAATAAATCACACGTGTTGTTTAACCTGAAAAACAGATAAGCAGCTTGTAGCCTTCAGACTCACCGGAGCTCTTTTCGTCCTAGAACTTTGATGTCTTTGCAGCACTCTTTAATCTCCGCAGTGGTGGCTGAATGGGCCTCAAGCTCCGGATTGTCAAAGGTTACCTAGAAAAAGTCAAAAAGAGCCGAGTTAGTCCCTGAATTAGTCCGTAAATTAGTAATAAATCAATCAACTAATCAACTGATAACAGATCATCTTACACTGATGTTTAGTAAATGTTTGATGCATTTCTTCTCTGACTGCTTAAAGGGGGAAAACCGCTGCATGATTTAAAAGGGCCCATATTCTATATTTTCTATGTAGTTTATTCTTTCCTCTGAGGTCCATTTGTGTCGTTTACGCAATTTATTATACCAAATACAATAATTTCATTTCTGCATGACCAATTCCAACATCTCTATTTAAATAGGCTTTTTTTGTTTGCTGCCCCTTTAAATCACATATGTAAATGATATCTGGTTGTGTTGGTGGAGGTGCTGGTGGTAGTAGTAAACCCTAAATGCTGGACAGTGCATGGAGCCGGGAAGCCAATCATTGGTGCATTTTCTGGAATTGCTCAATTATAAAATCTGTGGGTAAAATTTGTAATATCTGTTGGTAAAAAGCCATTACTTGGCACTGGTTGCTTCCTGACTCTTGCACAATAATAGAATGGATAGATAATCTATTAAATATATACAAAACACTGTAAAAACACTTTTTCAATTTGCCTGCAAATGAAAATGATCTACCAAGTGGTCTACCCGGGTTACACACTCACAATCACATGTAATGGAACTAACAGACTGATTGATTTTCAGAAAGGCCCTCTCTGTTCAGGAAACAGGTCATTTGGTGAATGTGCTCTCTTTCATTGATCTATTTTACTCATATTTATGTTTTCCATTAATAAAAGATGTTACAAAAGAGAAAAGAAAGAATATAATTAAAAAGAGAAACAATTTAGGAGAGCAAAAAAGAAAACAGAGAAAGAAAAAAACAAAAGGCAGAAGCCCTTACTTCACTGGCTTTGCTCAAGAAGTCCACAGGGTTTTCCGCCTTTAAAAACTCAGTGACGGAAAAAGTGTGATACAGCGTCAGGTCGCCATCATTATAGCCTTCTGCCTATTTAAACAAACAAACAAACAAACAAACAGATCATTTCAATAACACGTGATGTCATGTTATTCCTTGACGATTCTCTTAGTGGCAGAACCTACTTTGGGCTTCTTTACTGTGACCAACTCTTTAACTGTCTTCACTTGCACTTCCACCTCTTTAAAGGCATGCTTGGGATCGAAGAATTTGTTATCAATCTTGTCAGGAGCCAGAAAACCTGATGAGGAAGATGAAAGGTGGTGTTATGAACGTACAGAACGTTCAGAGATCAAAGAGAAACAATAAACAGGTGCACATTACCCTGACAGATGACGAAGATTTCGGCGGACTCGTTACGGGAAGCCTGAGGCTTGGTGGCCTGCACCTTCTTGAAGAACTGCTGGAAGATCCACATCAGGGGCTGATAGTCTTTGGAGCGAAAGACTTTGGTGACAAAAGTCCCTCCTTTTGCGAGAAACTCGCAGGCCAGCTTGAGCGCCATGAGGGTGAGATGAGCTGAGGAGACAAATACGTAAATACACTTTCATTATTACCCATAACTCAGGTTTAATTATTATAGCGTTATAAAAAGAAAGCAATGAAGCCATTTCTTTCCAATCCAAAAAACACTCAGGAATAACAAGAGCTGCCTAACCCAAATACAGTCCAATAAAATGTGAACTAGAATCAAACTTAATCTGCATATTAACATGTAATAAGAATATTGATCAGCAATCCATTTAACAAAATTCACCATTTTAAATCCTTTTTGTGCTTTCATCCATAAGCGTTCAACTGCAGTACCCAGCATTCCTTAGGCAAAATATTAAACCACTAGGAATCCGCCACCCATGATATTCAGCTCAATATTCAATACTGAGGGACAAAACATTTTAAACAGCCAACCCTCAAATATCTGCCCCAAAGTGCCCAAATAAGATTCCTAGTCTTTAAGCTGGAACCATCAAGACAGTGTAACAGGCAAGAATTCAAATTGGGAGGGACTGGTCAGGAATTGTAATTTTTACCCAATTCTATTAGCCTTTAATGGGCCAAACTGACATTTCAAATTCATAAATGATAAATACCAGTATCTTTTGTAAATAGCAACATCAATAGTAAGAAGAGACTCATGGTTCAACACATGCTACAAAATTCTGATACAGCAACATTAATACACAGTTTTCAATTCATATACATTGTTTACCCACTTAATTTACAGAACAGATATTACAAATATGCAAAATAGTAAACTGGCCACAACAGCCCGAGTGCTTGTTTAGTTTCATGTATGCATGGAAATTATAAAGAAAAGGTCAATTTCAGAATTATAATAAAAGCGCAAGACCGTATTAGTGATGATGACAGTAATATCCATGAACGATGCTACTGGTAGGTCAGAATTAGTGCCATGAACCAAAATGTCTGAATTCTAAAAACACTTTTATTATACACATAAATGTAAAAAATACAAATTCAACACTAGCCACACGCTGCCCTCTAACAATTTTTTTTATTTTACTCTTTAGACAAAAGAAACGTTGAGTATCTTTGTCAACAGTATAAGATCTGCCCCCTCCCCACCCACTTTACCCTGACAGCACACACCCAGATGCTTAGTTTTGATCACTGACCATCAATTTCCACAGACTGTAAAAGACAGATGCTCAGATAAGAGTGAGGTGCATCAGTACACTTCATTTCAATACCATGTTTTAGGTGTTTCAACACTGTACTGAAATCATTACATCCTGATAGTTTGGATCAGTTTGATTGATCACCTTGAGAGAAGGCATCAAGCTGCCAGTTGGCTCCTACGTTGGGGGCTCCATCATTAAGAACCACGTCAACCTTCCACGTCTGCAGCTCTTTTCTGAGAGCCTATTAAACAGATACACATACAAATCACCAACAAACTCCTAAACAAAGCTAAACTGGCAGGTTAGGCTAGGTAACAGCACTCCCACCTGTCTGCATTTTTCAGTCGTGATGTCCTCTTGCAGGGAGACCACGTTGGGGATGGGCTTGATGGGGACCAGATCCACTCCTGATCAGCAGAACACAAAGAACAGTACAGGACTGTTTTATGAAATACAACAATATCCAAGCTGTTCGTTTGTGAGTGTCTCCAATTTAACCCTCAGCACCTGAATGACAAGCCTGCAAAAACATTGTTGTACACAAACGTATGCCCTAATATTGAGTTTCTGTGTGTTTGGGTCGATAGTGGAGCTTCAGACGTCACAGGAAACTTTGTTTCATGTCGTATAGAATCAGACATCTCAAAAAAACAAAAACAATTCATGACATTTAGGGTTTTTTTTAAAAAATAATTTCAAAAACAGTAAAAATGCCTGAAAACATTAATATCTGATTTTAAAACAGTGAAAAAATCATGTGCGAAGAACGTGTGAGAGAATAAGGGTGGTGTGGAAGGGGTTGTGTGTGACTGTGTGTGTGTGACACAGTGGAGGGGTGGATGTGTGTGTGTGTGTACGTGTGTGTAATGAACAACTACGAATCCATTACACAATTTAATGCAATGCTAAATATTAGAAAAGAAGAAGTAATGCAGAAACAAGAAAAATATTCTCAAGATTGTAAGGGTTAATGACTGCACTAAAACTTTGTTGCACTCACCAATGATGAGACTGGAAACAGGCATGAACTTGGAAGCCACCTGCAACCTGCAGCCGGGTCAATGTACATGATCATGTGTGGGACAGTATTACTACTGAAATAAACTGACAATAGTCTCATCATGTGTAATATCACTTCTTATGTCTCTATTACGTGCAATAACGGACTCAGTAAAGAGAACACCACCAAACCAAAAAAAAAGTATTTTACTAGAAAATCAAATATGTAAATAAGTAAAGAAAGAATAAAATATACAAGTAAATAAAACAATGAATGCACAATTAAATAAAATGTAAAAAAAAACATTACGAGTAAAATACTTCAGCAATAATTTTATTTATTCATCTGTAGTATTAATATTCACCTATCTTATTATACATAGTGCATATATATAGTGAATTAAGAAAAAAATATTTTGGGGGGAGTTTTATTTTGACATAGTATATTTTATATTGTTCCTGTCTCTGTTCAGTCATAAACAATTTCCTTCAGGATTAATAAAGTTTTCTGATGCTGATTTTAATAAAACCCTGATATCTGACCGGTCCAGTGACTCACCATCCACCTGGAGCTGCACAAAGGTCCACAAGAGCTCTGGCCTTCTGAAGAAAGTTGAACTTACGATTCAGCTGAATGAGCTTAAAAGATGAACGGGACCGATAGCCTGGAAACAAAGAGCCAATCAATAAAAACATGCTCTGTATCATTCAGATACATGCGGTATCTGTAATACTGTCATAATGCGTGAATGTCAATTGGTGTTTCAGTATTTCTCTATTACTGTAGTACTGTGGTTTACATTACAGTGCTGTTCAAATTGTTTAAAGCCATTTCTCTGCATATGATAGTGTCTTTCTGCCAGCAAAGAAAAAAAGAAAGCAGTAAGAAGTATCAAGATTTGTTTTGTTTGTAAAAGTAGTTGTTATTGTGTGAGCTGAAGAGGAGAACACAGGTTCGGTTCCAGATTCCTCCTTGGTTGCTCCAGCCATTGTTTGGATTAGTGAAATTCCATGAGCAGGTCCTGATTTAAAGACTGAATGAGTGAAACCAGGTTTCTGATGAAACTACAATAATACCGGGCTTCCACAAGAACACACTGATATACTGAACTTATCAGTATTTACTGTAGAATTTGTATTTGTTCTTTTTAGTTGTATTTTGAATATTTAGTAATATTAAATGAGAATAAAAATCTAAAACGTTTTAAAAAAATTTTTTTGTAGGTGCCTAACACATTTGGGCAGTACTGTATATAAACTAGATGGACCAAAGTATTACAGGGACTTTAATGACATTTCATTGGAAAGTTGGAAGCATGGTGTTGTCCAAAAATGGTGTTGGTTTAGCCTAAACCCCGAAAAACAGGTGTGTCCCAATACTTTTTTCCACACTGTGTAGTTGAACGAGTCAGAATTGGTCACAATGGTGATGAATGGAACCCAACGTATCTCAAAGCTCCTTCACAGAAAGTTATCACATAAAATGGTTAGACACGATTATTACACGATTAAGGACAAAATAACATTTTTAAGTGTATCGTGGTGGAGGGATACATGCAGGGCGTTTTAAAGGCAAAACAGTCCCCAAAGAAAAGTGATTTAGATTCACTAATTTACCATCATCAACATCCACATAAACACTCAGAGCTTCACTGGTGGGTTTGGAGTGTAAATAAAAGGGACTCAATATATGTTTTTGAAAGTCCTTCAGGAAGCCTGGGAAACTGTTCCTCAAGACCACATTAAAATACAAGACAGTCTGTCTATCTGTAAGCAAAATATGAAGAAATGAGGGGTAGTGCTGCATGTCAGCCTAAAATAAAACACTAAAGCTGGAGGAGAGAGCAGGAGGAAAGCAGTCCAAGATCTGGAGCCACGGAGCAGAATGAAGTGAGAAGACAAATATAATATTATAAATATAAAGACAAATGTGAGTTAAGTTTAAAATCTTGTCAGACTCCTGTTAGCATTAGCCAGTTAGCTGATGATGAAGAAAGCGGCTCGGTTCACACCACTCACCCGTTTCCTTCGCTAAATGATAAAACTTGTCCCTCCGGGTCTTTCCAACCTTCAGTTTCTTCCCCATGTCTGTGAGAGAAGGTATTTAATCTGGGATCTTTAATCGTGTCGGGCTGCTCTGCTAGGCTCCACACGTGGAGTGCTGCTGCGCAATGTTGTGACGTCACACTCAACCGTGTGCGCGTTTTCGCCGGTGTGTCCCCTTGTCCTTGTTCCACAGTGTCTACAACACTTACTACACCAAGAACTTTCTAATAAGAAGTGTGTAGCAGTAGCAACAGAACGAATTATACATATATA
>JBBJLS010000039.1:8323425-8334259 GCA_037577275.1 Bryconaethiops microstoma | reverse complement strand
AGGAGGAGTGAGATCTGATCAGAGGTGTGGTCCTGCAGGAGGTGTGAGTGAGTGTTGATCAGAGGTGTGGTCCTGCAAGAGTGAGTGTTCATAAGAGGTGTGGTCCTGCAGGAGGAGTGAGTTCGGATCAAAGGTATGGTTCTGTAGGTTGAGTGAGTTCTATTCAGAGGTGTGGTCCTGCAGGAGGAGTCCGTGTTGATCTGAGGTGTGGTCTTGCAGGAGTAGTGTGTTCTGATCAGAGGTGTGGTCCTGCAGGAGAAGTGAGTGTTGATCAGAGATGTGGTTCTGCAGGTTGAGTGAGTTCTGATCAGACGTGTGGTCCTGCAGGTTGAGTGAGTTCTAATCAAAGGTGTGGTCCAGCAGGAGGAGTGAGTGAATGTTTTTCAGAAGTGTGGTCCTGCAGGAGGAGTGAGTGTTTATTAGATGTGTGGTCCTGCAGGAGGTTTTAGTGTTTATCACAGGTGTGGTCCTGAAGGAGGAGTGAGTTCTGATCAGAGGTGTGGTCCTGCAGGAGGAGTCCGTGTTGATCAGAGGTGTGGTCCTGCAGGAGGAGTGAGTGTTGATCAGAGGTGTGGTTCTGCAGGAGGAGTGAGTGTTGATCAGAGGTGTGGTTCTGCAGGAGGAGTGAGTGTTGATCAGAGGTGTGGTCCTGCAGGAGGAGTGCGTGAGTGTTTATCAGAGATGTGGTCCTGCAAGAGGAGTGAGTTTTGATCAGACGTGTGGTCATGCAGGTTGAGTGAGTTCTAATCAGAGGTGTGGTCCTGCAGGAATGAGTGTTGATCTGAGGTGTGGTCCTGCAGGAGAAGTGAGTTCTGATCAGAGATGTGGTCCAGCAGGAGGAGTGAGTAAATGTTTATCAGAGGTGTGGTCCTGCAGGAGGAGTGAGTTCTGATCAGAGGTGTGGTTCTGCAGGAGGAGTCCGTGTTTTTCCTAGGTGTGGTCCTGCAGGTGGAGTGAGTGTTTATTACATGTGTGGTTCTGCAGGAGGAGTGAGTGTTGATCAGAGGTGTGGTCCTGCAGGAGGAGTGAGTTTTGATCAGACGTGTGGTCCTGCAGGTTGAGTGAGTTCTAATCAGAGGTGTGGTCCTGCAGGAGGGAGTGTTGATCTGAGGTGTGGTCCTGCAGGAGAAGTGAGTTCTGATCAGAGATGTGGTCCGGCAGGAGGAGTGAGTGTTGATCAGAGGTGTGGTCCTGCAGGAGGAGTGAGATCTGATCAGAGTTGTGGTCCTGCAGGAGGAGTGAGATCTGATCAGAGGTGTGGTCCTGCAGGAGGTGTGAGTGAGTGTTGATCAGAGGTGTGGTCCTGCAGGAGGAGTGAGTGTTTATCAGCTGTGTGGTCCTGCAGGAGGAGTGAGATCTTATCAGAGGTGTGGTCCTGCAGGAGGAGTGAGTTTTGATCAGAGATGTGGTCCTGCAGGAGGAGTGAGTGTTGATCAGAGGTGTGGTCTTGCAGGAGGATTGAGATCTGATCAGAGGTGTGGTCCTGCAGGAGGAGTGAGATCTGATCAGTGGTGTGGTCCTGCAGGAGGAGTGAGTGAGTGTTGATCAGAGGTGTGGTCCTGCAAGAGTACGTGTTCATAAGAGGTGTGGTCCTGCAGGAACAGTGAGTGAGTGTTAATCAGAGGTGTGGTCCTGCAGGAGTGAGTGTTGATCAGAGGTGTGGTCCTGCAGGAGGAGTGAGTGTAGATCAGAGGTGTGGTCCTGCAGGAGTGAGTGTTGATCAGAGGTGTGGTCCTGCAGGAGGAGTGAGTGTAGATCAGACGTGTGGTCCTGCAGGAGGACTGAGATCTGATCAGAGGTGTGGTCCTGTAGGAGGAGTGTAGATCAGAGGTGTGGTCCTGCAGGAGGAGTGAGTGTAGATCAGAGATGTGGTCCTGCAGGAGGAATGAGATCTGATCAGAAGTGTGGTCCTGTAGTTTGAGTGAGTTCTACTCAGAGGTGTGGTCCTGCAGGAGGAGTCCTTGTTGATCAGAGGTGTGGTCTTGCAGGAGTATTGTGTTCTGATCAGACGTGTGGTCCTGCATGAAGAGTGAGTGAGTGTTGATCAGAGGTGTGGTCCTGCAGGAGGAGTGAGTGAGGTCTGATCAGATGTGTGGTCCTTTAGGTTGAGTGAGTTCTAATCAGAGGTGTGGTCCTGCAGGAGGAGTCCGTGTTGACCAGAGGTGTGGTCCTGTAGGAGGAGTGAGTGAGTGTTGATCAGAGGTTTGGTCCTGCAGGAGGAGTGAGTGTTGATCAGAGGTGTGAGTGAGGTCCTGCAGGAGGAGTGAGTGAGGTCTGATCAGATGTGTGGTCCTGCAGGAGGAGTCCGTGTTGACCAGAGGTGTGGTCCTGCAGGAGGAGTGAGTGAGTGTTGATCAGAGGTGTGAGTGAGGTCCTGCAGGAGGAGTGAGTGTTGATCAGAGGTGTGATCCTGCAGGAGGAGGGAGGACTCAGTTGTGATCAGAAGTGGGCGTCCAGTCACTACTCACTTCTTTGCTTTGTGTTGAGTAGGTCTGGGTGCTGAACCATAGAGAGAGCAGTAGATCAGAACTTCTGCCTGCTGTTCTCCCCAGAGCTCAGGTTTGGGTCCGGCGGTTGCTAGGCTGCTCTGTTTTGTTAGTAACCAGTCAGAAACCCGAGTCCCTCACCACCCTTCCTTTACTGTGGGCTAGTTTTGTGGGAACAAACTCACCAGCAACTTCGTGGACAGATTAGAGCTCGATGTTACCATAATAAGACCCAGTTTCTTAGTCCGC
The DNA here is from genome assembly GCA_037577275.1 of Bryconaethiops microstoma. Taxonomy (NCBI): domain Eukaryota; kingdom Metazoa; phylum Chordata; class Actinopteri; order Characiformes; family Alestidae; genus Bryconaethiops; species Bryconaethiops microstoma. Next base: position 8,331,524 of record JBBJLS010000039.1, on the reverse strand, counting down.
TGTTGGTTCTGGAGTTCGTGAGAACCCGGTGGAGCTGTGAGTGTGTGTGTATGAGCGCCTATATGAATGTGTGTGTGTGTGTGTGTGTGCGCGTGTGTGTGCGTGTGAGGTGATTACCTGGGACTGCATTAGCATTAGTGTGTTAGCTGCTGTGCTAGCTGTCAGGGCGACTCCAGGCTGTGGAATAAAGTCATCCAGAGAAGATCTGTAGATCTGGTTCTGAGTGCTCAGTAAGACGAGCTGCTGGGTCTGAGCAGGTGATATCGTGAGTCTGGTGGTTTATTGTGGCCGGCTGAAGAAAGTGAGCTAACAGGCTAACGCTAGCTAGCCGAGGTCTTCAGAGAGGGGGTGGGTTTGGTTCTGTTCGGGCAGCGACCCAGCCGAGGAAAGGGAAAAGTTTAGTTCTGGTAGATCCAGCCAACACTTCTTTAAAATACCTTTTCTTTTGAGCAGTGAGTTATATGTTTTGTTGTTTTATCGTTTGTTCCAGATAGGAGAAGATCTCCAGATAGGAGAAGATCTGTCTCCATGGGTTCCAGGACCAGACAACCTGTTTGACACTGATCAGGATCACAAAAAGCAGAGATTATTATTCACTACACTTTCAGATTAACGTCTTCCTCAACATGGCTCTGTCCAGTGCCACCAAGATGTCCTGGAAGCTCCGTGAGTCCCTTTAGTGCTTCACCTGTTAATCAAACTTGAATTTTAATATGGAGAAGAAGTGGTAAAGGTTGTTTGAAGTATTCTGTTTACAAGGCAAAGTAGTCTGGAAGATGTTTTTAATAAGGCACCGCCACATACATTTTTTTAATCAAATATTGATTTCAAGAATCTTACTTAGATAATTTTCTTTGTTAATTGTTGACTTATTTATCTGTTAACTTAAGTCTCTTGTTTTCAAATAATTTCTATTATTCAATATACCTTTTTGCCATGACATTACCAACGTTTGTTGATATGGCATTAAACTTACAATACTGCTACTACTACAAGGCATTTCCTGACTGTTAACTTGAACTCACTGTCATCTGCCACTGTCGGGAATGTTTTTCTTTAGAGGACATGGTGGCCCACTCCAGTAACGTGTCCTCGCTGGTGCTGGGGAAGTCCTCCAGCCGTTTACTGGCGACTGGGGGCGAGGACTGCAGAGTCAACATCTGGGCCGTCAGCAAACCCAACTGCATCATGGTAGTGGACCCCTCAGCCGGGGGGCTTTGTTCGTTGAGAATGCTAAAAGAGGAATCACTGTCTCTCTTGTTCATCAGGAGACTGATCCTGAGGGTTTTTTCTCCTGTGCAGAGTTTGACCGGCCACACGAGTCCCGTGGAGTGTGTCCAGTTCAGCAGCTCGGAGGAGCAGGTGGTGGCCGGCTCCCAGTCAGGGTCCCTGCGTGTCTGGGACCTGGAAGCAGCTAAGAGTGAGTTTAGTGTGTCATATGTGTGTTAGAATTTTCCATTTTAATCTTCAGTGCACTTGACCAAGTACCAAAACTGAAAGCATCTCTCTGAGATCCACGTGAAGGAAGAACAAAACAAATGCATTGAAATTGTTCACGTTTACAGTTCTGACAGTGTTTTGCTTTTAGTTCTCCGTACGTTAATGGGGCACAAGGCGAATATCTGCAGTCTAGACTTTCACCCTTTCGGGGAATACCTTGCCTCTGGCTCTGTGGATACTAACATTAAGGTAACACTCACTCCTTATTCTTTGAACGTTTGCATTTTAGATACTCTTCCAGGGATCTGGAAATGTGTACATGTATAAAGCTCCATGATAACTGTGTTTCTTGCAGCTGTGGGATGTGAGGCGGAAAGGATGTGTGTTCAGGTATAAGGTAAGTTACTATGCTGTTATCTAGAGGTGTGTGCAGATTACTGAACTGGGTGAGATTTTATCTCATCTTATTGATTTCATATCAGAACCTAATCCTACAACAACACATGCAATATTGCAGTAGACTTTTTCAATATTTTTTTTATCATTTTTATTTTTTATTAGTAGTAGTAGTGATAGTCTTTGTAGTATTATATTGGGATAAATGACATGGATATTTTGACAATAACTTGCAAAAGCTTACTTGGCTGAACAGCAGACAGTAAAGAGGTTGTTTGATGTATTCGTCTAGTCTTAAAACAACAAAATAGACAAATAGATTATACTTATTAGGCTTTATGCATTCACAGTGTGTTTTCTCTTTCATTACAATGTGCTTTTAGTCAGTGTTAAGCATTTATAAAACGTGAGTGTTTGTGTTTATTTTCTTCCTACAGGGTCATACTCAAGCAGTACGTTGTCTAGCCTTCAGTCCAGATGGAAAGTGGCTTGCGTCAGCCAGTGATGATAGCACAGTTAAGGTAAGAAATTATTTATTATATTTACATGTAGATTGGTTACCTGGTGTTTCTGAGTATTTTTGTTAAGAGATTTCTCAATATTCACTCTAGCTGTGGGATTTAACTGCTGGAAAGATGATCACAGAATTTACAGCACACACATCAGCAGTCAGTGTTGTCCAGTTCCACCCTAATGAGTACCTTCTGGCCTCAGGGAGTGCTGACAGGTATGGAGTGTCAAGAAAGTGCATAAGTATTAAAGTTGGACTAAGTTTAAATAAGTTGAAAAGTTTAACTTTAGAATTTGATCTGCTTCAGTTTATATTTCTGGACTGTTTTCTGATTTAATTGATTTGTAATGTTGAGGTTGTTTACACCTTGCATTAATGTGTCTAATGTCCGGATTGTGTTTGGCCGGATTTCTTTTACATGTAAATGTAAAGCGTGCTCGAATGAGATCTATTTTTGCGTTGTTGCATAAAAAAGATGCTTATGAGTACATACGTTATTCCTCTTTTGCTTTTTCTTCCCTCAATGGGTGCCAAACATCCACATATTACTTTACAGACAAGAGAGTAAGAGGGAAGATAAGTAACAGGGTGAGTGAACCATCCAACATTTGTAACTTGCACCCATTGCCAGAAGGGCTCTGACCTGGCCTGTTACTATACAAACCGAAAAGCTTGGCTTTAATGCTTTCATCTGCCGATGCTTGGTTTGATGTTAACTCGCACATCCTCAGTCCAGTTCATCCTCTCATCTGCAAGACATCACCTGGCATACACTTCTTCATACTTAGTAAACGCATTTCATTTAGCCTTGTGTCGAAGATCGGTCTCTGACCACCTCCGAATGTGATTTGAGTGATCCCGTTGTAATCCAATTACAGTGTTCACTTCTGGCTTTCAATGCGGTCAGCTGAAATCTGAAAAGAGAAACATGTAACGCAAGGTGTAAACAGCCACATAGAGTCAACTAGACTAATGTGTGGTTTGAGATTATGGCAGATTAGTGTGGGAGTGCTATAGGAGACTCTGTGGATACACTGATTGGGTAATGGTGTAAATATGTGGAAAATTTTTGAGTTCACAGGTCTTGAATAGGGTTACGTCTTTTGGAATAGTAACATATGGGGAAAAAGACATGAATGGCAATCTGAATGGGGTTATGCTGTTCTCTTGTATTGAGATTCAGTTTCTTGATATACACTGATATCAGCCAATATTAAACTGATCATCCAACATTAAAACCACCCTGCTGAATATTGTGTAGGTCCCTTTCGTGCTGCCAAAACAGCTCTGATCCATCAAAGCAGGGGCTCCACAAGACCTCTGAAGGTGTTCTGTGGTATCTGGCACCAAGATTTGTAAGTTAGGGCTTCTCTTTTCTCTTCTTTGGGATTGGACCAGTTGAGTTAGCTTTCGCTTCCCACACGTATCAGTGAGCCCTGGGCCCCCCTGAGCTCCTCACAGATTGAAAATGATCTTGTAGACCACTTGTAGTTCCCTCATTATCCTTGTGTGACCTCTTGAATGACTGGATGCATGTGTTTGGGCTTACGTTGTTAAGTGGTGATGCTAGGATACACTGGGAAGCCAGTGGAGGAGGCAGTGTGATGCTCTGGACAATATTCTGCTGGGAGTCCGTGGGTCTTGGTATTCATGTGGATGCTACTTTGACATGTACCACCTACCTAAACGTTGTTGTAGACCCAGTACACCTCTTTAGGGCTGCAGTAGTTCCTAATGACAGTGACTGCTTTCAGCAGGATAATGTACTCTCACCCACTGCAAACATCATTCAGGAATGGTTTGAGGAACATGACAGAGTCCATATTACCCAGGTCTCAATCCAGTTGTCCGTGGGACGTGATGGACAAACTAGTCTGATCCATGGAGGCCCATCTCGCAACTTACAGGACTTAAAGGATCTGCAGTTAATGTCTTGGTGCCAGACACCACAACACACCTACAGAGGTCCTGTGGAGTCCATGAATTGAGTGGTCAAAGCTGTTTTAGTGGCACAGGGGTACACAAGGACCCACAAAATATGAAACAAATGGTTTTAATGTTATGGTTGAGCTGCTGTGTAATAGAAGACAAATTCCTTGAAAGTGCAAGCATACTTGACCAAAAAACAATATAGATTCTGATGCACTGATATATACATTATCCATAAATTTATAGCACAACAGGACCATCCATAATTGCCTGATTTTTAATTTTTTAATTTTTTCACTTTTTTTTTAACTGGGTATCATTATTGGAATTTTCTGTGTAGTCAGTGCACTCCGAAATCATCACTGCTTTGATACTGATTTGTTTGTCTCACTGCTTCAACTCTGTGTGATGTCACTCCTGTCCAGGGTTTTTCAGAGTGAGGCTTTATAACTCCTAAAATGTTTTTACTTGTCTGTTCGGTAGGACGATAAAATTATGGGATCTGGAGAAATTCAAGATGATTGGGTCTTCAGAGGGAGAAACAGGCCCTGTCCGGTAGGTGTCATCACTTGTCCCAACCATTCATTACTGCATATTTTATATTGACTGTAGCTTGGTGACAAGCAAACAAGTGGCATTTCCCCATCACGGCCGGTACTGTAAAGAAACGTTTGTGTATATGGACCTCCAGCACACAGGATGAATAGTAAGTAAACAGTTCATGTGGCTGCTCCTAAAACTACCCTTAATTAATTTCCTCCAGGATCAGTAAAGTTTTCTGGCTCTGATTCTTAACCTTAAAAGTTGTATCTCGGTTGATATTAATGGCACGTGCCCTCTCTAGACACCTTACATTGCGGTTTTAGAATAATTCTTTATGCGTTTCGATTTTTGATTCCTACTTTTAGTTTATTTTCCCTATTTGTCAAGTGTTTTTGCAGCTAGTGTTAGTTTCGTTAAATTTTAATGTTAACCACTTGCTATGCACCTAAGTATACAGACTTATGTGTAGATTATCTAATGATTTTAAAATCCAAACTGTAATGAGTGTATGAAATGCATTATGAGCAATAAAATAGTTATAAAGCTGTCTGCATGCTGCAGCTCACATCGTGTGTAATTATCATGCAGGCCTGTTTAAAGTTAGGACTGAAGTTAAAAAGAAAACCCGTCTCAGAGTACTGCTGTGTAACCCAGCTTTACAGTGAACCCTTCAGTAACCTTTAAGCTTAACTAATAATAACATAACTAAAGCTCATGTAAGATTAAAGATATCGTGGCCTGATATTCTATTAGGCTGTCGTGAGGCTATAATTTGTGTTTTCTACATCATGGCTTACCTGTTGAACAATAAAAACGTATAAAATGTTTTTATACAGACAACATATGAGGGTTCACATATAACACAGACTTCAGAATAATAAAATACAGTTTACTTTTGACATGTCAAAGCTGCTCAGCACGGTTTAATGACCACTTTATAGGATATTATTCTACTGCTGTATAAAAAAAAACAACAACAATGAACCAGTGTGATGTTTCTCTTGACTTCGCTCCCTCTGTTTGTTTGTAGGGGTGTGTTGTTCAGTCCGGATGGTAACTGTCTGTACAGCGGCTCTGAGGACACTTTGCGAGTGTATGGCTGGGAGCCAGACCGCTGCTTCGATGTGGTGCATGTAGGCTGGGGCAAAGTGGCGGACTTTGCAATCTGCAACAATCAAATGGTCAGTGGCCCACTTATCTAAATTTTTTTTTAAAATTTCCCTACACATGAAGGAGATGAGGACTTGGGAGGATAGTGACTCCAACCTCAGTGCAGTCAGTGAATAAACCCTTATGCGTGTGATTCTGTCTGTTAGTTTTGTCTGATGATGTTTTATGCCCCGTCATTCTACCACAGCAGTGTTTAGTCTGATGGACAAAACAGTGCGTAACTAATTTAGCTGCACTTAATCTAGCTGCCTTGTAGTAAGTTACAGATTACATGGGTTTAAATCTTAAAATAGTAACGAACACCAACCACTTTTAAGTCTTTCCGCAGTCTGTGATTATGACTGGCTTTGTTTTCCTAACATGTCAGCATTTATCATGAATTTGTAGACAGGGTTGTGCAAATACATTTGAAACATTGTTAAATGGATTAAAATTCACATCACTCACTGTTGTAGCCAAATCTAGACGAAACCTGATTTGGTGATTTTTAGTCTGTGTGTCATCTGACTCTAATTTGATAATAATTGGGGGAAAAAATTAAGTTAAAAAAAACCAACCCATTGTTGTCTGACTGTATCCAGACTCATACGCATGATTATATCCAGACGCATGATTCATGAAATTATAAGAACATGGAATAAGATCAGATGGTTGCAAAATTATGAGCAAGCATGAATAAGTGGTTCACTGCTGTAACATTTCATGGTGTTGGATATCCGTAGTTTGACACACCAAACTCACTGTGCTGATTTGTGACATGATCATTTTTATACACTCTTATTAGCAAATACAGAATGGATGGTTGGAAATGAGAGAATTATGAGCAAAATTAGTATAGTACCAGCCATGCTTTGTTTAGACCAAGTTTCCTAGGAGTAAGACAAGGAGGTTTTTGTTTTGTTTTTTTGTTTTGTTTTTTTTTGCTTTAGTTGAGTATACTCCAGTCAAATCAGCTCAAAACTGAAGTTACAGGACCCTGCATGTCAGTGGCGGCTGCTAGTCTTTCAAACGGGCGAAGCTCATTTTAGGCCTACATCATAAAATTGATGTTATTTGTACATAAATTCTGCCCTTCATTCCTTTTTCAAAAAATGGTTTGTGACCCTATGAGATCAAGTCATTTTGGATTGAGTGGGACGTACCAGAAAATGTTTTTTTATTTAAAGGATTATATGTACAAAGGGAAATGGTTTATATCACCAGTGAAACGTCACAGTGCGTGCGGCAGACTGTCTCACGACTTCTCTTCAGATCCGCTGGGACTGAACCGCTCCAGTACCGGTGTAAATTTAAAACATGCTGTCAATCAAAAAGGGGTTCTGCCCTTTAGACAGCTCCTCCATTCATCATGCAGCAGCCCGGCGTCGCGCCCCGCCCTCTGCTCCCTTCACCTCCAGAGATTCTGAACTTTCCTGGAAGTGACAGTTTTGCTCCATTTATCCTATCACTGTCCAGCTTTTTCCTCAGTGAAAAAGCTCTTCATCGCCAGGCCATAGGGCTCCAGTGAAGCTGCACTTCAGGACGTTTAGTGCACAGTGATGCACGGAAATGTATGACAAGAAAATTGCGGCAAACAATCTACAATAAATAGCTGCTTCTGAACGAGCTCGTCATGAAGTTGAACTCGATCTAAAAGCAATATAAACACGACACGTTTGAGCATTTTCTGACATAATAGAGGAAGCGGAGCTTCCCTTATAGTCTTGGAGCGATCACCACTGCTGCATGTACACAATGTAAAAGAAGTTAAATGTAAGTGTCCCATTCCTTGTCTCACTTAAAAAAAGAAAGAAAAAAAGAAATTAATTTGGAAAATGCTGTTTTTATTTAGTTGTAAAGATGGTCATTTCTGATTCCTGAGAGCAGAGCTAGGAATACAATACAGTTTCTCCAAGGCATGGTTCTACATTCAACACAGATGAGCAGATTACTGTGCAAAAAACAAATATATATGTATACAGTACTGTGCAAAAGTCTGAGGCACTTGGGAAAATTCTACTTAAAACCTGTTTACTACTGGACAGTAGTATTACGTTAGTGTTAAAACATTAATATTACAATAAATACAATGAACATTATTACAGTAAAGAGTGGTTTTATGTGTGGCAAA
>JBBJLS010000039.1:8289522-8301322 GCA_037577275.1 Bryconaethiops microstoma | reverse complement strand
TTTTGTTTAAGAGTGAACAAGAGATTTGTTTTCTTTGAATTATTCAAGTTCTGTAAATGCTGTATCGTTTCTCTTATTTTGATGGATTGTAATTTTACTCAAAATGATGCTTTAAAGAACAATATTTTTATTCAGTTCAATACTTGCACCTACTGTATAGAAGACACACACACACACACACACACACAGTCACACACAATGAAATGTCAAGACACTAAGCAGGTCTCTCACCTTCTTCTCTTGCCCTCTCCTCAATGTCTGCAGCCCTGTCCTGTTCTCATTAATTGATTGATTAGGTCAGAGGGGTTTGGATAGAGATAAAATGCTTGTTGGTGAAATATGGTCCCTGTCTTTTGAAAGACTGCTGACGACACTTGGCTCCACATATAGAGACCCATACACCCTTTTCACCTTAGTGAAATAGAAGTAAATCATAGCCTCTGGTTTAAGTTTGCACACCTCAAACCCCCAAATCAGGAGATGCAAGTCTTACTCTAAATAATTTGCAGCTGTTCACAATGAATGTTTATTCACATTTGAATGCGATTTTGGTTTTCTCAGCACTATCTAAGAGGAACATTAAAATAAGTAAGATAAAGATACGTATATATGGTAATTCAAAAGGAAGTGTGTTAAAGCTGCTTGTGTGTGTGTGTGTTTGCGTGTGTGTGTGTGTTTGTGTGTGTGTGTGTGTGCGTGCAAGTGACTATGAATGTCAATGAAGTGGGATTGTTTTTCGCTTGGTTCAGTCTATGGTGTGACAGAGTGTCATATGCTCTTTTCTTTGCTGTCTCGTCTTGGGACAGCCAAGCAGAGTCAGGTAGATTTCTTAGGTTTGCACATGTCTAGGCACATGTGCACTGATCAGTCATGACATTAAAACCTCCTGTCTAATGTTATGTAGGTCTCCCTAGTGCTGTTCATGCCTCAACAGTTCAGAGCTGTTGAGGCATGAACCTGAGTTCTGTGGACACCAAGACGCCAGCACTCTTCAAACTCTGTCATTTTCATCAAAAATTTCCTGAACCCTGTTTTCAGTGTGGCAGGGTGCATCATCCTGCTAAAATAGGACACTAATACCATGCCTTTGAAGGGGTATACTTAGCCTTCAACACTGTTTAGGCAGGTGGTACGTGGCAACATGACGTCCACAACAATGACAAGACCCCGAATTTCCCAGAAGAACATTGCCCGGAACATCACACTGCCTGTGCTGGATTGTCTATTTTCAAAAATGCATCCTTTTTGTCATCTCTTCCCTGGTAAGCAAGGCACACGCACATGGCCATCCACATGGTGTAAAAGAAAATGTTCATCAGATCGGGCCCCCTTCTTCCACTGCTCCATGATCCAGTTTTGATGCTCAGACAAATAAGATAAGATAATTATTCTTTATATTCTATCTATTTTTAGTATTATATCTGTTTTAATTATATACAAATTAGTTACTGGATATCTGAATTTCCCCTTGGGGATAAATAAAGTTTCTATCTATCTATCTAGAAGATAAGATAACCCTTTACATGTCCCACAAGTGGGAAATTTGCAGCCCCATATCCAGCAGCAGTGATGCACTGTATGCATTTACACCTTTCTATTGTAGCCAGCATGGACTTTTTCAGCATTTTGTGCTACAGTAGCTCTTCTGTGAGATTAGACCAAACTGACAAGCCTTTGCTCTCAAATGCCAGTGAGCCTTGGGTCCTCTTGACCCAGATTGTCCGTTCCATGGACCACTTTTGGTTGGTAATGACTACTGCATCTCAGGAACTCCCCACAGGACCATCTGTTTTTGACCCAGTGGTCTAGCCACCACAGCTTGGTCCTTGTCAAGATTGCTCAGTTCCTTACTCACACCCATTTTTCCTGCTTCCAACACCTTCACAGAATGGACTGCTAACCTGCTGCCCAATATATCCCATCCCTTCACAGCTGCCTCTGTAAAGAGATCATCAGTGTTGTTCACTTCACCTGTCAGAGGGTTCCATGTTATGGCCGATCAGTGTGTGTATAACACTGAACTATTATTTTAGAAGAAGCAAGGAGAATTATTTTTTCATTATATAATCCATATCTAATTGTGCATCTTAAATTAGTTTTAAATGTACACTGCATTCCCAGCATCAAAAGTCTTTTTCAAATGTACCCTTTCACAAATCAAATAAGGCACAATTATATTCCCTAACTAAAGATACTGAAGACATTCCTTTGAGGGTACAGCCTTTGTGCCCTGGAAGGTATTACAGTTTATTCACCTGCCAGTTTCTGCAACAGAAAGGCATTATAAGCTCAATTTACTGTGTAAGTATTTAGTTTAAATAACCCTAGGCAACACATTGCTGCCTCATCTCATTAGATCTGCTTGCCCTTTCACTCACATTTAACAAATGATCCCAGATGACAGAAAACAAGAAAGAAATTAGCTAATGGGTCACAAAGGACAGGACTTATAAAAGATATCTTAACTCAAATAAATATTTATTTGTCCTGTAGTGTTTGTAGTCAAAACTGTAAAAAATCCTTAACAGGACAGTACAATAAGAAAATCAGTATTAATCTACAAAAATCTATCAAAGCTTTTCTAAAAAAAAAGACAGACTGAGATTTCAATCAGTTGGGCTGACAATTGATATAAATTCTATGTCATATTTATTAAATCATTTTAAATGTTGGGTCTATTTCTTGTGGTATTGTCATAGTTTCAAGATTAGACTGTATCTCTATGGAATTCATATTCAGAGAAAACAACATGTATATATGTTTTATGCATTTATGTGTCATATAGAGAATTTATAGACACAAAAAAAACCTCATGTTTAACATGCCTAACATTTTCATACCCTTTGGCCCCACATTTGAGGTCTAACACCAGATAAAGCAACAAACTGAAAGAAGGACATTTCTTTAAAGACTTTTCCTTAAAAATCAAAACTGTTTTTGAAAACAAAATAAATTTGGAGTTTAAAATATGATGTTGAGACATCTCAAGATGGTCTAAAACTTCAGTGTCCATATGAACTATTTACTTACTATTTTACTGTGTATTTGCTAGAAAAGTAATCAAAAGCATTTTAGGAGGGACGTGAGAGAAATATGTTCTGTCTTCTTTACTCTTTTTAATCACAATCAGCCTAACCAATCCATTCTGTGTGTCTGGAGTTTTGGTGTATTTAAATATCATAGTGGCTTATAGGCATAGATTTGATGGGGGTGGAGGTGATGTGTCCCCTTCAGTATTCTAAGGAGGATTAATTGCTCCTGTCTTGATGCAGACTGGCCAAAGTAAGGCGATGCGCTCACAGGCAGTACTTGTGATTCTTTATTTTCTTTGGTGTTTTGGTGGGAAATCCAAACAAAGGAGATGTTGACCTTCCTGCTCCAGATAAAGAGTCAAACTGAAACAGTTCCAGAAGCCTCTTTGAAGCCCAGGAAGTGTCAGGTCCTGCCGTTACGTCTACCTGGTCAGTGTCTTTGACTGCCGGGTGTCCTACTTCATTCTGTTGTGCTTAAGAGAAACAAAACAACAAACCACACTGACCAGTAGGCAGGATGGAGAATGGACGCTAGATTCCAGTTCAGGGTGGTTATTTGAAGACAGAGAGAAATGCAGAACAGGTTCAGCACTTGGCTAAAAGGGCTGGGCAGGGACGTGGCATAGGAGACATTCACCAAAATTTATCAAAATGTTATTGGACAAAAATAATCTGTTTTTTAAAACCATAAAAAACAGATTAGTTTAGCTTGTGTGGGTAGTAGCTCTGAACTGGATGAAAAGACTAACAGTTAACGCTGCAGCCTGGTTTGTTAGCAATAGAAAGCATGGTTTGTTTAGTTGGTATCGCAGATTTATTTAGATTATTAAACCTAGAAAAAAACGTCTACACCTTCTGTGTCTGGCTTGGATTGCCAAGTGTTTGGTTTTGGACTGAAGAGTTTGGGTTTGAGCTTTGTTTCCTGGTGCCCGGTTGGTATTTCCAACCAGACCAACAATGAATGAAGTGTGGAAGTATACAGAACCACCTTCTGACCCAGTTACTCTGTTCCTCTCTCTCAGACCTGTGTCCAATAAATACTCTAATCTGTGTTAGATCAGAGATTGGTGTGTATAAATGGCAATAAAGAACAATCAGAAAATAAGAAATTCAGAATTGGAATCCCCTTAGTTATACAAGTCTTAATGAACTTGCATATACAAGCAGCTAAACATGTTTTCAGAATATGCAGTAATGACATTTAGCAACAGATGCTAAGCAGTGACTTTAGGGCTAAGACAAGGAAAGTTTTCTGTGTTTGCTGAAGGCCCTGACGAGCCGTAGGAAGGGATGGAGGACAGGGGGAGTAGTAAAAGTTTCAGGATCCAGTGTGTCTAATATGAGGTTGTCCAGTCTTAACCTAAAAGATTTTCATTACAGATCAGGTGCTCTCAGGGTCAGACTGACCATCTGGCGTATCGGGCATTTTCCCGGTGGGCTGACGTGCTATTTGGGCTGACCGTTTATTCATTTATTTATTTATTTATGTATTGGTCTGCCCATAAGACTCGTAGACCGACGGCCCAACTGACACTGGGCTGGTTCGATCAAATTTTTAAACACCACCCCCTTTCGCTTTGGTCCCTGTGTCTGTGTAATGCATTTGTCTGAACAGTCAGTACAGAAGTTTATTTCCTGACCGCCGTGCCATGAAACACTCCTCTGCGGCTCATGGGCTCTTTTCTTTACTGACACGGGGCCAGCCCAATCATATCTTTAAACTCCTCCCCTTTTGGCTCTGTGCCAGTGTCAGAGTCTGTGAATGAGATGGAGAGAGAAAGTGTAAAGGGGTCACAGAGAAACTGCGAGAGAAAAAAAAATTGGCACTTCAGGCAGACGCTGGCAAATGTGCCAAAATTACAGACATTTATCAGCTGATGATGGTGGCGGTGGCGGCAGTGAACCTGGGGTAAACTGGACTGCGTTCAGAACACTGAGCGTTAAATTATGAGTTATGGTAAGTTATGGTAAATCTGTGCCATACTGGTGGTGGTATATAAACTAACTGTTTGCAAAGTTATGGAGAAAACACACAAATAAAGCAATTGTTTTATGGGCTAGTTTTTCATGTTACATTTATAAACGCCAGTAAAATAAGCTAATAATATTGTCAGTGTTACCGCTTGGAGAACAGCTATTTATAACACATTGTGTACATTTGCTAAAACAATAGGGGCATGGTGTTAGAGGCAGCTTTTCTTTAGGCATTTATGAACAATAAACAGGCATGAAAGACATCCACACTTTTTGAAATCTCTCTCTCTGTCACATGCGTACACAAACAGAACGCCCTCTCTTTTTTCTCCTGATATTCATTAAAAGATTCAGCTGCATCATTTGTGACTGGTTAAGTTCACAATTTATTGAATACTACTTTCTTGAATGCTGCTTTGTTGGTACACACATTCACGGGCGCGCAAAGATGGGTGGTGTGCGTAATTGTATGTGGTGGGCCGTTCTACCCCAAAATGCCAGAGCCGTTTTTGTCCCAGTCCGCACCTGGATGCTCCCCTGAACAGCTTTAAAGACTGAGATCAGTTCATTAAACAAATAGAGTCAGCAGTGCTCCCTGCTCAAATAGTTCATCCAGTAGAAAACCCAGCAACACTGCTGTGCCTCAAACTGGGAATGGTCCATCACCCAAATAATATTTCTGATTAAGTGATCTTTGAGTGTAAGAATATGGTAGGTGTTCATAATGAACTCTAATCCTTCAGCTGATTAACAGTACAACCAAGAGAAATAAATATTCTTAACATGTTATACTGTGTATAATTTTATTTTACAAGATTGAGATTATACTAAAAGTCAAACAAAATAACAATATAACTGCATTACCAATAGAATTTCATGACATTTTCAGGTCAGTGACTGAAAAAAAGCTAAAACCACAGGTTAAAGTTATAATACTTTTGTGTTAAGTGGTACACCGTCACTCTCATTTGCAGTGGCGAATGCCATATTACGGAGAGATGTCAAAACAACCTTGAAAAATAAAAATGGAATGGACAAGCTATAAAGCGTAAAAACATTTGAACTGTCCGCATGTTAAACAAAAGAATATTTAAAATACATTCTATAAATTTTCCAAACAACTGTCTTGGTCTGTATCCTGAGCTCCTCAGCAGTAATCAGCAGCAGGGGGCAGTACAGCCTCCGAGAAGACTCCGAGCTGTTTGGGCCCTGATTAGTAGGAGGAAAGAGAAGAGCAGAAGGGTGAGGAGAAGGATTGTGATGCACCATGGTGTTGTATAACCCCACCCCAGGGTCTCTCCCCACACTCTCATTGACTTTACATCATCCAAACATGACTGCATTCACTGTGAAGAGTGACAACTCAGTCCCTTTTGACATTTACCAGCTTTGCTCATCGCTCCAGAAAGACTGGACCAAACCTTTACACTTTATTCGCAGCAGAGTTAAATACCCCTCTTAAAATGTGTTTGTTGGACAAGTCTCATGTAATATTTTGAAGTTTACCTCATTTACATAAGGAGGAAATGGAAAGAAATGACACATTATTTTTGTTCTTTAACCAGAGGGTTAATAGAATGTTTCTAATAACCCTGCTGGTAGATTTATTATCGCAAAAGTCACATAAAGCAAAGCCGCCTCAGCCCAGCTTTCTTCTATTGATCTTTCTTCTAGGGATAGATATGACTTTTTTCATTCTATTATAGTTCTCAGCAGTCCATTGATGTTGGAATTCCTCACAGAACTCCCCATGCTGTTACATATTTCCATTATTGTCCATAAAATGAGCAACATCCTAAATCCTATCTCCATTCCTCAATGAACAGATTTCCTACTGAAGAACGTGCATCTGTTGCTCCACACTGCTGTGTAACGTCCTGTGACATTGTGTGTACATTCGTTTCCAGTAGAGAAGGATTTCATGGAATTAGAAAGTTTAACTGGTAAAGAGTTACAGTCAAAATTAGTAAAAGTAGTAAAAACACCATTCATAATATAAAAATCAGTCACATTCATATATAGTTTTCAGTCATGTTTCTCTTTCCTGTATGCTGACATTTATTTCACTGTAAGAATACAAAGTGGACAGTATTTATTCATCATTTTCACTCTCAGGGGTAAAGAAAAGACTGGGTAAATTAAACTGGACAAACTCTCCATTTTGAATATTAAAACCCTTCCAAAGATTGTGATATCCCTCTGCAGCCACATGTTTAGATCAGAATTACACTTGACTAAAATATTCCAAATATACTATATTGTCAGTTCTTTTATTCTTAGAAGCAATCCACAAATATTGAACATTCTTCTTAATCCTCATATAATGGCTTCTGGGAATGACCATGTAAAGTACATATTTCACATGTTTTTATGTATTTTAAATTATAAATATGAAATTATAACAATATGCACAATAAAGTCACATTTTTACTTACTTTGTAGAATCACAAACAAGCAAAGTTATAAAAAAACACAAATAATTCAGCGGCATACCGGCATCCTCACAGCAGTAAGGCGGGACAGGTTATGGTGATACATTTATTTAAAGGCACACACTGAGCCTGAAGTCATGCTGGGGTGGTCACTGCAGAGGCAGGAGACGGGTCCTCATACTTTGCGGGACTTGTGAGGTCATGCAGTGTTGCTGCTGCTGTCATGTTGTGAATGGTAGATGCTCTCTACGTCTCGGCTGTTGTCAGGGAGGGGAAAAGTGTGGGGGAGGGGCAATGAATGATTTTGAAAAGTGCTATAATGTTTCTGGCACCCGTGGATTCTGTGTTATAGTCATTGGCAGATTGCATTAGTGACACTATGCTACAATGTATGCAACAGTTGCCTGAAGTCATTTACATACATTTGAATTTTCAATCATACATGCACATTTTTTTATTTACTATTAATCAATTACCTGTTTTTGATATTTCTATTTACTATTAAATAATAAACTGTCTTATTGTGAGGTGAGGAACTATTTAATTACTTTTCTTTGTAGATTATGTTTCTACGCTGATCATTTGGATGAATAAAATAATGAACAAGTTACCCTAGCAACAGTGGCTTTGTCAAAAGAATGTCTTAACATGTTACTTGAAAAATGTTGTGGGTAGATTTACTTGTTTTTGTTGACTTGTGAATGTTCACATTTTAACAGCTGCATCAGTGAAATAACGAGCACTGACTTATACTAGTGTGATACAGCAGGTAGTTTAAACAGTCTTATTGGGCTCAAGTGAGTCGTTTGTTTTGTACAAAAGCCGTCAACGATATAGATAGTGTTTTTCGCTATATGAAATAATTAGATACACATACATTTCTGCATATGTAATTTCATAATTATACCCCAGGCACATGCCTAGGAAATAGGCATAGACAACAATGTAGTAAAAAGAAAGGTTTTCCCCCCAAAAATGCAACCAAATATCTTTGGTTTTATTTAAAATAGTATCTTGTAGGAATGATTTCTATTTGGTAAAAAGTTATCAATTGCTCATTTATTTATGCCATTGCATCTTGAGGGATACTAATAATCCTGGATTTTACGGATTCAGGTGTAAACAGAAAGTTAAAAGGTGAAAATAAAAATGAATTGGACCGAGTAAGTTAAATATGGACAATATCCTGATATGAGACACATTTCTATGTGAATAATGAAAGCAGAAAAAATCTAAATGGAGCAATATGGCTTGTAACGTAGCCCAAGAGTGGTTTGATGTGCAATGTTATAACAACCACACTGGATGCATCCTGGTGTAGTGTTACAGGGACACTGGCACTAGTGCAAATCTTAGTGACAAGATTTTGCATAAAGTGTTTGTAAATGATTTGCTTCATCATTAGTAAAATACATTGAATGATATTCTAGTCTGATAATTGTAACACATTATACATTATAACAAATGTATTTAGAGATATAATAATTTCTGAAGTTTAAGGTGATTATTAGCCCCCTTAATATGAATTCTGTCCCCATTATGACCGCACTTGAATAATCTTTAAGTCACCATTGCGCACTACTAGCATGGTTACGTTGGGATGTGATAGTGTTTTTATTAAATACTGATTATTACATTAACCCCATCATGTCCATTTTTCAGAGTGATGCAAAGGGCCAGTGGCTCTTTGAGCAGATTTGCCACCATCTGAGCTTGCTGGAGAAAGACTACTTTGGCATCAGATATGTTGATCCAGACAAACAGAGGGTGAGTCACAATGACTGGAGAAGAAACGATCACTGTCACTACAGGTTGTACTCATTGCCTGCATCTGTATTTACAATATTCAGACTCACTCATTGGAATTAATACAGCGACTGGCTGGAGTGGATACTGTTTAGAAGTTCATTTGTGGCACAAACTCCACCCCCTAAATATTTATATTATGGAAATAATATTTAAGAATAAAACTATTAAGCACAAATTATTAAATGTAAGGGGTGGAAATAAAAAAAGATAAATTATGAGGCTGAGAAAATATGAATTAAATAAGGAGCCAATAAACTGTATATGCAGTCTAGTGCTTTTTTACCTTTATGCATTTGGCAGATGCTTATTTCCAGAGTGACCTACAACTGAATCTTGTTACAGATAGAGGCAAGTGTTGCGTTAGGAGTGTTCTCCGAGGACACTTTCCCGAAGCGTAGAGTAATGTGCTTGCCAGCACAGAGAATCGGATTCCAGTTTACTTGTTTAAACCCCAGTTTTGCTTGCTCATGTACTTTTTTGAGTAAAATCATGGGATTTAGATCTAGTATACAAACCAAGGGTTTCTATGAATCACTAATTGAAAAAAAGAGGAATTCATTTGGCAATTCCAGTTATTATGCTGACCTAATTACACTTAATCTACATGTAGCTGAGGTTAAATTAATACTTTCAATTGTGTTTCTGCAAAGAAATCTGTGACACTTTTGATGTGACAGTGAGAGAAAGAGTGAAAGTGGGAGTGACAGAGAGAAAACCGTCTTATTTAAACCAGTCACAGGGTGACTATAGTGTCTTACCTCACTCAGCTGATTAAGTGCAAGGAATGATGCAATGCATATGCAATACAAAGCATTATCAGTTCTTACAGGGAATATTGCTTATGACAAATGGTGGCTTGAAGTGTGGTAATTTATGCACTCACTTGTATTTGATTTCAGCACTGGCTGGAGTTTACCAAATCAATTACCAAACAGATGAGATGTAAGTCTTTATGTATGTTTTTGACAGTTTTTTCTTATTTTTAATTCATGTCTAGTTAATTTCTGAAAAATAGCAGAGGGTGAAGTGGGGACAGGAGTGAAACCCAGTATTGTTGTCTGGTGGCACCTAAAGTACATTAAAATACCTGACTGCAGGGAAACTCAAGACTGATATTGTATTTCATTCTCATTTTATCCTAGGTCAGCCACCATTCACTATGTGTTTACGGGTGAAGTTCTACCCTCCTGACCCTGCTGTTCTCAAAGAGGAGATCACCAGGTGCTTCAATTAGCTGTCACTGATATACACCTGCATGTCTGTCTACATGTGGTCATTGAGTTACCAGTGTTTTAGGAATACCTACTTTGTACCTATGGCCATATATATTATACATTTACAAGCTGAAGCCTGTTTCTTCAGGCACAATTTGTCAGCCGCTTTGTATGATGCCCACTGGATCACAGTTTCCCAGATATTATTTGTGGTGAGATAGTTTTAGCACAGCCAAGGTATGATAGTAAGCTTTGCTCTTGCACAAATGTATAAAGTTGCTGCTAGGTGATGTTCCTACTGTTTAAAGAAAGAAAAAAGTATTTAAAAAAATGTTGGTCTTTGAAATGTGAAAAATTTGAATTAAAAAAATTGGACCATTTCTAATTCATCAGATGACACAGGTGGCATTATTACATTGTGTAAAAATATTACAAATGGTTCTAGTGAATAAATCTTAAATTGATGACATAATCTGAAGGATTTTTAAACCTTCATACTCAAACATGTTTTTTAATGGAACTAAAAGGGGCGTGGTTTAAAGAAGAGTGTACATGTGGTTGTTGACAATCTCATTCTAAAACCACAGGCTTATATATGGAGTTTTCCCTCACTTTGCTGCAAGAACTGCGTTCAACCTCCAGGAAAGGCTTCACACTAGATTTTGGAACTTGCCCCTGGAGATTTACTAGAATTCAGTCTCTAGAGTTTTAGTGAGGTTGTGCACAAATGTGAGTCGATAAGTCATGGCCCCACATCTCAAAGTAGGATGTGGTTGATATCATGCTCTGTGCAGGCCAGTCAAGTTCTTCCATCACACTTGACAGACCGTTTCTTTAAAGACCTTACTTTGGGCACAAGGGCAATGCTTGGCATTGTACATGTAGGGTGGTGTGTTGCTGCTTGTTTCTTATACTAATATGACATTACAGAAGAATTTCCATTTAATGCAAGATCCTTGTCTGTCATACTGCTTCACAGTTCAGCTGCTGTTGTGTCTTGCTTCCAATTTATAATAACAGAATATAAATGCATGGTGAAGCACAAGCAGATAAAAACATTTACACGCTGTTTTGTTGAAAAGGTGGCATCCTATATCAGTGCCACATTAAAACAACATTTCATGGCTATATGCTCAATTTTATGCTGCTCTTTGTAATGAGTGTAGCTGAAATGGCTGAACACGTTAATATGAAAGGATGTTAATATAATTTTGGTTAAAGTATGTATGGTAGGTATATATACAGTGGGGTAAAAAAGTATGTAGTCAGCCACCAATTGTGCAAGTTCTCCCACTTAAAAAGATGAGAGATGCTGTAATTTTCATCATAGGTAAACCTC
>JBBJLS010000039.1:8254965-8270007 GCA_037577275.1 Bryconaethiops microstoma | reverse complement strand
TTCCCCTAAACCATGATGTTGAACAATCTTTGTTTTCAGGTCATTTGAGAGTGTTTTGAGGCTCCCATGTTGCCACTTTTCAGAGAAGATGCAAAGAGGAGAAAAACGTGCACCTTAAATACCCTTAAATATCCTTTCTCATGATTGGATTCACCTGTGTATGTAGGTCAAGGGTCAATGAGCTGACCAAAAAAAAGTTTGTCTTCCAATAATTAGTGCTAAAGGTATTCAAATCAATAAAACGACAAGGGGACCCAAATTTATGTTTAAGTAACTATTGCACACTTTCTGTAAATCCTATAAACTTCATTTCACTTTTCAAATCTCACTGTGTTCATCTGCTATATGATACATTGAACTGAAATTGCTGATCCAAACAACCAATGATTTATAAAGAAAAATCATGAAATGAATAGGAGTGACCAAACTTTTGCATACCGCTGTATGTCTGGGGGCACTTTGCTTAACCTAGCCATTTAGAAAATACTATGATGAAACTGAAAAAGTCTACTCCCTAAAGAAATATTTGATTAATCTTCAAAAACCACATTTTCAACAACAGAAAGGTGCCGGTCGTCCAGCACAATTAATTCACTGACCTTCTCTGTTTGATAGTGTCTGGAAGGAGCTTCTCTTTTTTCTTCTCAGCACTCATAGCCTGTTCGAATTCAACCTCCTCTTTTTGCTCGTTTCCATGATGCTTCTGCAAGTGGTTAGTAAAGTTTGTGGTGTTAAAGTTTCCGGCGCTGGTGCCACACCTCATAGCGCTCACACTGCATAAATTGCACTCAGTTGTTTTGCGTTTTCTTCGTTGAACTTGAATTAAATCCACACAGCCTGTATGACTGCAGCAGTGCTGACGGGGTTTCACTCAAGTTCTAACTGCTGTTCATGTGACACTTTGGCTGAATCTCAGATTTCTCCCACAGCTCTGTTTATGGCATGCTGCTGAAAGTTTAGTTAAGCTTACATGTGATATTTCAGCCTTTTTCTTATATCCAGTCCAGTAATTTTGGGCCTTATTCTACTGACACTAATACTCAGTATCAGATCGGCACATGCCAAGCAGTGACACTGACATGGTCGTGGAATGTTAGTGTCCTTCAGAGTGAATTACGCACTGAAGTGCTACTGGAATTTTTGCCCAAGGACTATGTTCATGTCTAATGCAATTCACCTCCGTGATGCAATTCACATAGTTTCTTATCATCAGCTTCTTTGGAGACTTTATATTGCAGTCCTGTGGACTGTTACACTAATTAGAACTGGAATATTTATAGGCTAGTAGATTATTTTAGCCAAGTTTTTGTGTGTGTTAATTTTTAACCTGGTTCTATCTATTGGTCAAAACTGGATCCTAAAAATGGAACAAGGTTTAAATGTTTAATGTGTTTTTGCAAGGATTATGTTTTAGCCTGCTATATGATTGCCATGTGGGGATTTTTATCCACTTAAATTAAACTGAATAGAAAGCAAAGTGTATAGAATAAGTCTGTATTTTTATGAAGGACCCAGTATATGTACTGAAATGAAATAACAATCATACAGTCCAGAATCTGTAAAAAAGTCTCCTGGAACTCAACTTGATTGTAAAAATACTAGAACGTTGTTTAGTAAAAAACACTGCTGATGTCCATCAAACTGTTCTCAAAAGTGAACATCACCTGACATAAATCAAAGTCAGCTTGTATTGTTAAGTTTGTATTGGGGCTTCACCATGATTAAACAAGATTAGTCTTCATGACCTGCTATGCTGCCCCACAATTTGCACATTTTTTGTATCTTTCCATCACAGTGCACCATTGTAAGTAAAGAATATTGATGCTTTTTTTAGGGTTTTTTTTCACACAGAAGAGTACGTGCCAAAACTTTGTTTTTGTATGCAAAGCCACTGTGCCTCACAATAACAGGTAAATACTGACAGCTGTGATGGAAAGCCATGAATGTGTCTCCAGTCATGACTCATAAAACATATCACTTTTAACATGTGTTGCATTATTGTTTGTGTTTGTTTATAATTTCCTTCACCATGTGTGAGGTCTCCAGGAAATTTGAATGTCTCATTTATGACAGGACTAATTTTCAGTATGACAGTGTGTTTATTCACTGTGGTACATACAGGGGTAATGTAGTCATCATGGGATTGTTTGAATTAGGCCCTTTGTTTAAAATTCAGGAGCTTATTAACCTGACAAACTCATCCAGAACAAACACTGAGTCAGTGACATCAGACTTCTGAGGTCCTGAGAACATTACGTTTCTAAGAACAAAATTACTAGTCATTCAATATGCAAAAATGAATTTCATGCATAAATGAGTGCCCTATAACCCTATAAAAATTTGTTTTCAATGTCATCCTTGGGTCACTATTTGCTCTACTTTAACACCATTTTGAAAATTTACTGGACACCTTGTTCTGGACCCCGCAAACCGATCAATTATGCTATGACCTCTCCTCTGACCGGAGTTGTCAGAAATTGTGTAGCCATTCTTCCAAATCATTAGATGCTAGTGTTAAAGTACTAATTAGAAGTACGTTCAGTTTATCACATTTGTGTTATGATGCATGAATCATGTCTGTGCTACATTCTCACACATTAGAAGCTGTTTAAATGTTGAATTGACAGGGGTGAGGGCTAGAATAGGTCATAGTATTCTCTCACTATGTAAACATTTAGCTAACAAGATTCTGAGGCAGAGCTGGCGAAGAGTTGGTTAGCACAGCTTAAAAGGAGTGGAAACTAAAGGTGCAATATATTTCACCACTGATGTAAGACGTTTTTTAGTCTGCTTGATTACAGTTAAAGAAGATGCATCCTACTTTAACTCGATATTGCTTCAGGAGCCAGTTGAGCTGTAAACATTGTCATGAACTAGAGGAAATCAGATGCTCTTACAGAGATGAGCTACACATGTTTCCTGACAAAAAACACACCCTGCTCAAAGCTAACTAAAACTGTGCAGTTGTGCAATGAGTCACTTATTCTATGTCACTGTGGCCCATATGCTACACCTAGATTTCATAGAAGTGTGGGAAAAGTGCAGATAAGATCATTCAATGAAGAATGAAACATTTAGGCTTCAATAACACATCACATTTTAGACACTTACTGATATTACATCGTCTGAATAATTAATGAAAACTACCCAGGACCAATTATTACAATGCTAAAATGATCAGGAGTTTTTACTCCAGAACACTGAATTGTGAGTTCAAGACATTTAAGACAGGCTGGTCACTGGCTTTTTCAAATAACAGATGTTTTTTGTAATTATAATACTAACTTGTCTCAAAGTAAAGAGTCAACAAAAAAGAATCAACACAAAAGAGGGCTGTGTTGGGGGCACGGATGGGACATTGTGGTCGAACATATACTTGAATAGTGATAGCCATATTCATTTGTCTGCAATATTCATGTAGAAATTCATATTTTCATATAATGATATGTCCGGAGGGGAGGTAGCTGGGAGGTAGCTCAGGTGATGTCTATGGGACTGACCTGAGAACAGTCACGCCGAGCAGGTCTGTGTCTTATCGCCACGGCACCTTTATCTGGAGCTGCGCGCAGAGCGAGTATCTGGGTCAGGGAGAAGGGACTGACCTTTTTACGCAAGAATGGAACACAGCCCAACCCACCAACAGAGAAATATAAAGAGGTTGTGCGTCTGAAACTATGACACTTCAGAACTAATTGAGACATTCACTACACTATTTTATATAAGATATATTTGTTATTTTTGTTGTTGTTGTTGTTTTGAATCCACATTGCTAAGAGATGTCCAGTTTTACTGTGCACAGTTTCTGTCAGTTTGGATTCTTCACATATCTCGTGCTTTTCTCCTTTGTCTCAATAACATCTTCAGTCAGTCTGGATTTGACAGAACTAAGGAACAAAGTAGCAAAGATCAAAGTCAATCCCAGGGGAAATCTGTGGGCAACAGGTAAGAATACTGAAATTTCACTACACGCGTCTGCTTTAATGCTTAAATAAGTGAGGCAGGAAGAAGCCTCGGTGGTCCTGGGTGGGTCTGTCGCTCCGCTTCGAGCAGCACTGAGCGCACAGACCGGGCGGGGGGTCTCAGTGTCTCTGCGCACAGCTCAACATCTTCTTTCCAGGACACTTTATGGGGAAGAAGAGCGTGGGAGACGATGCCATCGAGGCCGCTCTGGATCCTCAACAGGTCGAACCCGATGATCTGTATCAGGAGGTCCTGAAGACTGCACTGCAAGCTCGACTCGACTCAGAGGACAGCCGCGCTCGGAACCTGGTAAGAACAAAATGTCTTTTTCCATACCGCGTAATATCTTTTCTGCATGTGTAGTTCACCTTTTTGTTGAATACCTTCGAATATCTTTCTCTGAAAAATGAGTGCATATTAGATAGTCACTATATGAATACATCAACAGCTGTATAATTAACCATTATCGACATTCTAGGACACCGCGTTGTTCATGAAGATATTAGAGGACTACGTCCAAGGCACCAGGAAGCGGCGATGGTGAAATCTCCACAAAAACACAGCACCATCTCCAAATACCCTCAGATACATGTACAGCTTTCCCTCGACTGTAACTTTGTTGAGTTCACAAGTTCAAACGGCGGTTTTCATATTATAAGAGATGAGTCATGATTGTATATTTATTTATTTTTCTGATCACCTGCTGCATTTCCAGTGTTTATATTCAGCAGTTTATAATTAATAAACACAAACGTTAGCAAAGTCATTTGCTTGAATGCATAAAATCGACTACGGAAGAATGACTTATAACGCTGGTTATGTCGCTATTTATTTATTTATTTATTTATTTTTCCTTTCCATCATACTGTCAAAAATGGTGTTTAACGTTTGTCTAGGATCGGGACCAGCATATCGTGGGTTAATTGAACTTCATATAGTGTAAAACACAGAATGTATGGTAAATTACTACTATCAGGAGCTCAGTTATCTCGAAATGTTATGTTTGACTCAAACTAAATTTTTAAAATGTTAAATAACTTTTTTGTATAGTATCAGTATATGGATTCTTATGAAAAGAGAAGGAAACTGATTCTCAGAACATAACACCTATTACTAATAAAACGAAACGAATGAACTAATAAAAATACATTAATATGTTGTTAAAAGGTACATCAATCTGGTTGAATAGCTGAAATACAAGGAAGTCTGTGGATTATTAGACATTCTTTTGATTTTTTTCGAGAACAGTGTCAGTGAAGAAAAGGAATGTTTCCTCTCACACGAATGTGGGTTCCTGTGTTCCTCCTTTAAATGTCCAGCTCCTTGTGTGTGGGCACTGATTAGACAATCAAACATTCTGTTTCAGGGAAGCTAAACAAAGCCCCCCAGTGACATATTTTCCACTTAGCAGAGCATATTCCACAGCTTGTACACACAGCATGCTGGAATGGGCCCAAACAACACTAATCAATAAGTAAACAACATAAGTGTTGCAGCCTAATCACACCTCCAGAATAGAAATATGTAGGTACACAAATCCATTATATCATGATGATTATATCATATGTTTTGAACATAACCCTTTTCCATCAGGCTTCTTGCAAGCTCCTTAATATTCAAAGCAAAAGCACCCATCCTGAAATGTGGTATTTAATAACTTACCAAAGGACACAATGCTTTATGACTCAATAAATCAATTGCTTGTAATTTTTGTCGGATCAAACCCTTGTATCCTTGAATTACTTACAAAAACATCTTACCTTGGAAGTTGAAAACTTTATTCACTTCTCCTGTAAATTTACTTTTTAGAGATAAGAAGTTCTGAGACAGCAACATTTTGCCAGTTTATAACATTTGGTGATGGGATCAGCACCCCCTTGCCAACCAGTGCGAATGATCATCTTCATGAAAACAAACGAACTTGCATTTTTCAGCATGTTATTTCCAAGTTGCAGATTTATTAACTGTGTAGGCTTCTGCATCCATTACTTGGCCACTCCACATACAAATAGTTCCACTGTGATGATATTAAACACTGTGTAGTGCTCCATCTCTTTTAACACAATCATATTAGGCTTGTTAAGCAAAATACAAACAATATAAGGAATATGTAACATATCTAGATGCACTTAAATGGTTGAACGCTTGCCTTAATTTATTCGAGAACAAAAAGGAATGGTTTTGCGAAAAAACTCATTTACACAATTTTCTGCCAAGACATATCTGAAGTGAAAACATGCCCAAAATTTTTAACCCACTCAAATTGCACCCTGCTTCTCATTAAGCTGCCACAGACATCTTAAATGTAAAGATACCATTGTCCCACACCATAAAGGTTTTAAGAACAGACTCAAGTGCCGAGACAGGGAGGGCTTAGAGACTGTGCTGCAAGTCACAGAGAATAAAACATCCATCACAAAGGGATTTGAGCTCATGGCAAGGAGCAAGGTGGAAAAAGCTTCACTCGCCCTGCTGCCCAGTGGAACACTGGCCATGAACAAGGTTCAAGTGTGTTACTGCTGAGCCACCAAGGCACAATATGAGTGGTGACTCAGTGAAATGCCTCTTACGGGGGCTCAGCCCAAAAAGAGGGGGGAAGAGGAAAGGAAAAGTGAAAACCACCAGGAGGGAACAGACTGGCGAGTTCGGAAAGAACAGATAGGTCCCTCAGAGAGAAGGGAAGAGGGATAACAGACATGTGTGCCTAACTGAAAATGTGCTGTGTGTTTATGTTCATGTGCTAAAGAGGGACCCCAAAGGAAGCGTTTAAAGATGGGTAACAGAACATCCAGATTCTAAGGGGTGAAGAGATTTGGATCAAACGAATTAAAGGTAAACAGCCCAGGTAGAACAGACAGAAGAACGAAAGCCTTCTGACAGAATGACGGAGGTCCAGATCACCAGAAAAAAGTCCAGACTGAACGGACAAAACAGGAATGGTCTGGCTTGAACAGACAACAAGGGGAGGGGTACCCAAACACCCAAACTCGATGAAGTGTTTAAGGTTCCAACAACTGGAGGGGGGTGCTGGTGCACCCGACACTCCAAACATAAAGGCTAACAGAGAGGGGAGCCAGAATCCCTGGATCCCTGAGTGAGCTGAAGATGGCTAAGGAATAGTGGTACTGGCCAGGTGTGAGGGTGCAGAAGGATTCGAGGCATGGAGAAGCCAACTGAGCCCTGACTAATCCTATGCCCTGCTGGGTGTATGAGTGTGGGAGCACTATGGGCATGGAGACACCAACTGACCACAGCTTCTCTTGCCTAACCCTGACATACCCTAAAGAATTCATGATCAGCACGTCTGCCCTGTCTGGGCAGCTGGTGGCCTAGTGGTTAGGGAGTTGCAAAAAGAAGGTTGTAGATTTGAATCCCAGGATTGCTAGTGTCATCACTGAGGTACCCTTAAGCAAGGTACCGTCCCCACACTGCTTCCTGGGCGCCCCTCATCACTGCCGGCCCACTGCTTTATTTGGTGAATGCGTTAAATGCAGAGAAAGAATTTCACATTTTTCACACTGTGGTGTGTTCATGTGTGGCTATAAGGGGCCACTTTACTTTACTTTACTAGTTATGTGGGGATGTTCCTTTAGCATATTGTGTCCTATACCATATCTGCAAGTCTGCACCACAGGTGCTCTGTTCTATTATTTTAATTCTACTTTTTATTTGTAAGTTACTTTGCAGATAATTGGCTATGCAATCCAAAATATTTCACCTTAAAATAATACTGTTTTAGACAGCATGTGTGGCATTACTAGACCTATTTTATTCAGTGTTTTTTTTTTTACATTAAACACGGGCTATGTTTTCTTCTTATAAAAGGAAGCCATGATTGAAGCAGACTACTCGGCTTAATTAATGCTATCAAAATACTGATGTATCTAAAATAATTTATCTAACACAGCAGATTTAACCCAATTACTAACAAGTTCATTGTGAACAGGAAAGACACAAAAATGGACAGACCATGGACAGAACAAACGGTTCTCTATTTCACACAAGCAAGGACGTACATACACTTTCTAGCCTGCATAATGCTAGATTATATGAAATAAAACAAAAGGAGGCTCCATTAATGTCAGAACCTCTGCAGTGGTTGTGTGACAGTGACGAGCGTCACTTCCATTAATTTGTCTCCATCTGTTGGTTGTAAGCATAAACTGCAATGACCAAACAAGACGTCATCGAGTCACGTGTCCAGCGTCGTCCAATTAGAACTTCTGTTGACGGTTCGAGCTTGGCAGCGACAAAACAAGGCTGAGGAGAGAGTGTGTTTGTTAGGGGGGTGTATTTTAGGGGCGGGTGTTTATTTTCGGAGAGTGTGTGTTAGGAATGCTGGCGTGATATTGATCTCTTTTCTAAAAAGAAATCCGTCTTCGCCTGTGACTATGGGCCAGTGTGGACTGATCTCTTCCAAAACGGTTCTGGTTTTTCTAAACCTCATTTTCTGGGTAAGTCCGTGTGAATCGAGGGGTACGGGGCGGTTAGCCTGTTAGCATCAGAGCCGCAGTGGACCGGACTGCCAGCCCGGTACCCTCTGCAGCCCTTTACCCTCTGCAGCCCGATACCATCTGCAGCCCGGTACCATCTGCAGCCCGATACTCTCTGCAAGCCCTTTACCCTCTGCAGCCCGGTACCCTCTGCAAGCCCTTTACCCTCTGCAGCCCGGTACCCTCTGCAGCCCTTTACCCTCTACAGCCCGGTACCATCTGCAGCCCGATACCCTCTGCAAGCCCTTTACCCTCTGCAGCCCTTTACCCTCTACAGCCCGGTACCATCTGCAGCCCGGTACCATCTGCAGCCCGGTACCCTCTGCAGCCCGGTACCCTCTGCAGCCCTTTACCCTCTGCAGTCCGGTACCCTCTGCGTTCTGGGACCTTCTGCAGCCCTTTACCCTTTGCAGCCCGGTACCATCTGCGGTTTGGGACCTTCTGCAGCCCGGTACCATCTGCGGTTTGGGACCTTCTGCAGCCCGGTACCATCTGCAACCCGGTACCCTCTGCGGTCTGTTACCATCTACAGCCCTTTACCCTCTGCAGTCCAATACCCACTGCTGGTCCTGGTACCCTCTACAGCCCTGAACCATCTGTGGTCCGGGACCCTGGTACCCTCTACGGTCTGGTACCCTCTGCAGTCTGTAACCCTCTACAGCCCGGTACCCCCTGCGGTCTGGTACTATCTGCCGGTCTGATTCCGTCTACGGTCCGGTACCCTCTGTGGTCCGGTACCCTTTTCAGCCTGGTACCCTCTGCAGTCTGTGACCCTCTACCGCCTGGTACCCTCTGTGATCTGGTATCATATACAGACCTGAACCCTCTCGCTCCCAGTTCTCCTTTGCAGTCCAGTACCCTGTGCAGCCCGGTACCCTCTGCAGCCTGGGACCCTCCGCAGTCCTGTACCCTCTGCAGTCCAGTCCGGGATGGATGGGTCATGATCCTTTGTGTTCTTGTCTTCTGGCTAATATAGAAGCAGTGTGAAATAGCCATTAAAACAAAGCTTCCTCCGAGTACTCCAGCAGTGTGCTGTCTAGGTCAGTGTTGATGGAGTTTAGCTTTTGGAAGAGGTTGTTCTTTGTTTTCGGGGCTGCTGGGTGCAGAAACACTCTTCAGGCCTGTGTGCGGTTTAAAATCGCTGTCACTTGTTGTATTGGCTGTTTGTTTTTAACCTATAATCTGTATGTCATGGCATTGTTTACTTACCGTAATTACAGTATTTAACCAGCTTTGTTGATCGGTCCCTGTTTATATTACAGTGAAGCATAGATGGAAAGAAAAAGTTTGCGTTGGAACATATAGTATTATGTTTCTAGCTTGTAAATAATACATCTTATAAGGTAGTGAACATCATTTGTATTTGTTTGTTATATTGTTTCTGTACTCTGATAATGCATCTTTTTTTAATCTGTTTTGTGCTCTATTTCAAGGCTGCTGCAGGGATACTGTGCTACATTGGTGCATATGTTTTTATAACATATGATGACTATGATCATTTCTTTGAGGACATCTATACCCTCATCCCTGCGGTGGTCATCATTGCTGTGGGAACACTTCTCTTCATCATAGGCTTCATTGGCTGCTGTGCCACCATAAGGGAGAGCCGTTGTGGTCTGGTTACTGTAAGTGGAAAAAAAAGTCATTTCATGAGTCATTAATGAGACATGACCCTGCCCAGCACTGATCTAAAATGCTTTCAGGAAATGATTTTGGCATTAATAATATTTTACTGATTTCAAATAGACACATGTATTGGGTTATGTCAGAATGGTATTGATTAATGATATTTTCCCATAGTATGTTTCATTTTGCTATTGTCTATATGCTGTATTACAGTATACATGTATGTACTGTTCTGGTTTAAGCATATCAGAATATTAGAATGTTCAGGCACTTAATCGAAAAACTGTCTGAGGTGTCTGGAAATAATGTTGGCTTGTCTTTTATTCTCAGCATTCTTGTGCTGGTCACATAAAGTTGGTGAGTTTTCACTGATGCTTGTTTGTTTTTTCCTAAGTTCTCTGTAGTGCTCCTACTAGTTTTTGCAACTGAGGTGGTGGTAGTGGTTTTGGGCTACATCTACAGAGCCAAGGTCAGTCATTGTTTCAAAGGAAACATCTCACATATTTTGTTATGACCCTGTATATTGGACTGTATTGTTATTTGAATGTATTAAAATCAAGAACAAATGGTGATACAGGTTTAATTTGAAATTTGGTAACCTGTGCTACTGATGAAGGAGATGTGGTATGAGGTAATGATATTTTTTATTTTGCTTTTTCTCTAACAAGATGGAAGCTGAGGTGAATCACTCCATTCAGAAAGTGTATTATGAGTATAATGGAACCAATACAGATGCCCCCAGCCGAGCCATAGACTATGTGCAGAGACAAGTACGTTTTTCTCTGTCTATCTGTCTGTCTGTCTGTCTTTCTTGTAGTTTTTTACACATCTGTTTTGTCAATCACTTCAGTTGCACTGCTGTGGGATCCATAACTACTCTGACTGGATGAACACCCCCTGGTTTACTGAGTCCAGAAACAACAGTGTTCCAGTCAGCTGTTGTAAATCCAACATCAGTAACTGCACTGGAACACTAACACGCCCTGGAGACCTGTACCCAGAGGTAGATCACTCACACATATTGGAGCCTTAACCTGACGTAACTTGAGATTTCTGCTATAGACATGTTAGCACAAACATCTTGGGCTGGTTTCCCAGACAGGGATTAAGACTAGTCCTGGACTATACATCTCTTTCAATGGAAAATCTCCATACATAATACTGCATAGTCCAGGACTAGGCTTAATCCCTACCTGGGAAACCGCCGCATAATGTTTGCAGCTAAAAGTGTCCACATGAAATTGTTTTTTACTGTTGCAGGGATGTGAGGCCCTGGTGGTGAAAAATCTGAAGGATATAATGCTTTATGTCATTTTGGCTGCACTGACATTTGCTGCCATACAGGTAAAGGCACTGCATATGCTTTCACACACCGATCAGCCATAACATTAAAACCACTGACGGGTGAAGTGAATAACATTGACAGCAAGTGAACAGTTCTTGAAGTTGATGTCTTGGAAAAATGTATGCATGTGGGGAACAAAAGCTAGCCTGTCTGGTCTGATCCCAGACTTAAGCACAGATTGCTGAAAGAGTTAAAGCTGGCTATGATAGAGAGGTGTCACACAATGCATTGCAGCTGAAGTGTCCATGCTGACCCTGGTCAACCACTGAAAGTGATGGGCACATGAGTCTGGTCACTTTTTTTTTTACATTATGTGGACAGCCGAATGCATTAGCGTAAAAGTAAAGGGGGCATTTGGCTGACACTCTTGTACAGAGTGACTTACAATCATTAGTCCTACCATTCTAACTTACCTGAGGAAGTGATGGCACCGGGATGTACTGTGGAAAGAAGGCAAGAGGCAGTGTGATGATGTGAGCAATGTTCCGCTGGGAAACCTTGGGTCCTAATATTGATGTGAATTTTAATATGACCCCTACCACCTATTTAAATGTTAGCAGATCAAATATACTCCTTAATGGCAACAGCATTCCCTAATGGCTGTGGCCACTTTCAGCAGGATAAAGTGTCCTGCTGCACTGCAAATACCGTTCAGGTTCCAGTGCTGACCTCCAAATTCCCCTAATCTCATTCTGATTTAGCACATAAACTGGACTAACTAGTTCAATCCATGAGGCCCCACCTTGCAGCATACAGGACTTAAAGGATCTCCTGCAAATGACTTGGTGCCATTTACCACAGCACACCTCCAGATATCTTGTGGAATCCATCTCTTGATGGATTACAGCTGTTTTAGTGATACAATATTAGACAGGTGGTTATTATGTTATGGCTGATCAGCGAAAGTATACTTGCTCCACGATTTCATAAGTGGTATTAAAACTGTAACCTTCTGAATCATTCATTCTGGCTTGTGGCTTTGAAAATAACTAAATCCGAGATGCCATGTCTGTTACCTGTTCTCTGAGCAGATGCTGGGACTGCTGTGTGCTTGTGTGGTCCTGTGCCGGAGGGGTCACGACCCTGCCTATGAGCTGCTGGTCAGCACGGGTTTAGATGCCTGAACATCTTCGTCAGGAAGACCTTGCAGTCGAGACCAGTTAATGGGGATACTACAATATTTTCAACAAATAGCGAGGAACAAATTGTACTCAGCATCAAACCATTGTTGGAACAGATGAAAGGTCCAGTGGAGATCAGAACTGTAGCTTGTAGACGTTTAGCACAGTTGTCAGCTGTAGCTGTCTGGTCATGGAGGTCAGTATTCTTACTATTTATTTTGAACAGCTTCATTTATTTTAGTGTGATACTTTTACCCTTGTTGTGTATGCCAAAGGCGCATATGGCAATGTTATTTATGTGTTCTTTAATGTATTATTGTTTTATTGTGTAAGTAGTGAGTAAAGAAAGTGTAGAATCACTGGACAGTAGTTTTCCTGCATTACTGCTGTAGTCATATGAAAGCATGAATACTTTATTAGAGCTTAACAAGACTATGATTTTCCATTTATTTATTTTTCTTTAGTACTGTCATACTTGCCAGCTTTCATTATCATAGGTGTCTTTGTCTCGTGATGAACCTGTTTCTGCTGTGCCAAATTCAGACTGAATAAGAAGAGAGAAAAGAGCTGCTTACTTTGGAAGTGATGTTACTTGAACTTGGTTAATAGGTCATTTTCTATATTAGACCACTTTATAGTAGCCAAAACAATGTTATTTATCTCCCTTTTGCATACACTACACTTAGGGTACAGTGCATGCAAATACCTTTGTTATACAGTAACCATTGTTTTAGTATTAGATTGTAAAACTACAATTTGTGTTTATGAACACTCTAGCCATTACTCATGAAAGTTACTGATCATATAATAAGCGTACAACTACTAGATTTGTTTTTTATTTCATTTTTGATGTATCTGTACAATGCATCCCATGTTGTGCATATAAATTTAAGTATTTTAAGTATTTTTATCAACATGATAAATGCTTGATTTGAGGTTAAATAATCAAAATCAACATCAGTACTTGCAGTGATAAAAGGTAAGACAGTTCTGACTGTCTTGTTATTTGTAAATATGAATAAGAATTTGCACTTGGATCTTTTGCTCATTAGGCCTTTAAATTTTAAATATAAATAAACACTTATGGGTCAGGCCTAGATCACAATGCTGCACTTGCATGTGAACCAATAGCTCATGAGTCTACTAAATGCTCTTCTTCCTGTTATTGATTTAGACGTACATAAATTGGGACGTATTTAATGTAAATTATATGTATATAAGGGATTATTGTATCAGTGCAGCTTTGATTTAACAGGGCCATTTGGTCGGTTGCTAAAATATGTCAGTATTAATGCAAATTTGCACTCTGGTTGACTTTCAAAGAATTTATAACTAAACATAAGTGAAATAAGGTGTGGAAATTTTAAAAGTTAATATGTAAAATATAAAGTTTTCGTTTTTGCAAAGAACATTTACATGGTTTGCTATTATCTAGTAAATGCATTATGTTTTAAATAAAAAGCCCGATTTAAACTTGATTATGGAAGAGGTGGGGAGGTGCACCCAACTTTGATGCAAAATGTAGATGTCTTTTTGGAGGACTTTTATTGTTAACATGTCTGAATTTTTTTGTCAACCATGTTTCAACTAAACTGTTACTGTTTTTGTAACCACCTCTAGGGATACTGCATGTCTAGTTCTATCTTTCCCCACAGGAATATACAGTGGGTACGGAAAGTATTCAGACCCCCTTAAATTTTTCACTCTTTGTTATATTGCAGCCATTTTCTAAAATCATTTAAGTTCTATTTTTTTCCTGATTAATGTACACACAGCACCCCATATTGACAGAAAAACACAGAATTGTTGACGTTTTTCCAGATTTATTAAAAAAGAAAAACTGAAATATCACATGGTCCCAAGTATTCAGACCCTTTGCTGGGACACTCACATATTTAACTCAGGTGCTGTCTGTTTCTTCTGATCATCCTTGAGATGGTTCTACACCTTAATTTGAGTCCAGCTGTGTTTGATTATACTGATTGGACTTGATTAGAAAAGCCACACACCTGTCTTTATAAGACCTTACAGCTCACAATGCATGTCAAATGAGCAAATGAGAATCATGAGGTCAAAGGAACTGCCTAAAGAGCTCAGAGACAGAATTGTGGCAAGGCACAGATCTGGCCAAGGTTACAAAAAATATCTGCTGCACTTAATGTTCCTCAGAGCACAGTGGCCTCCATAATCCTTAAATAGAAGACTTTTGGGATGACCAGAACCCTTCCTAGAGCTGGCCGTCCGGCCAAACTGAGCTATCGGGGAGAAGAGCCTTGGTGAGAGAGGTAAAGAAGAACCCAAAGATCAACCTGGCTAAGCTCCAGAGATGCAGTCAGGAGATGGGAGAAAGTTGTAGAAAGTCAACCATCACTGCAGCCCTCCACCAGTCGGGGCTTTATGGCAGAGTGGCCCGACAGAAGCCTCTCCTCAGTGCAAGACACATGAAAGCCCACATGGAGTTTGCTAAAAAACACCTGAAGGACTCCAAGATGGTGAG
>JBBJLS010000039.1:8239911-8254865 GCA_037577275.1 Bryconaethiops microstoma | reverse complement strand
TTTTTTTTTTTGTTTGTGTTTTTTTTTTTTTGTTTTTCCCCCCCCCCCCCCCCCCTTTCTTGCTCCAGTGTCTGCTTTTGCATTGTTATCAGCATGTAACATCCTTTTCGTGCTTATACTTGCTGTTTGTGTGCAAAAAACACAGTAACACAATGTTACAAATATGGTCAGTTGCACCAAATGAGATGTTGGAATGTTTTTGTCTTCATCAGAGCGCAGCCCAGCAGGCTCTGGTAGGGACCATTAACACCAGCATGCAGGCAGTGCAGCAAGCTCAGGCTGACCTAGAGGAGGTAGAAGAATTACCTCCACTGGGCGAAGACATGGTAAGAACACATGCTAAGGCTGCAATTTTAATAGCCGATTAATTACACAGTCATTAAAAGTGAAGAGCCGTAACAATGTTTGTCACCATCAGTTTTTTTTCCCAATAATGTAGAAC
Organism: Bryconaethiops microstoma; assembly: GCA_037577275.1. NCBI lineage: Eukaryota > Metazoa > Chordata > Actinopteri > Characiformes > Alestidae > Bryconaethiops > Bryconaethiops microstoma. The sequence goes on along the minus strand of JBBJLS010000039.1, from coordinate 8,254,423 downwards.
AAATGTAGAACAACTTTCAGTGTATATTTACTGATGAGTAATAGTTAACGAATTGTTAATGTACTGACCTTTCCTATAAAAGTTTAAAGAAAAAGGTTTTCTTGAAGAAAATCAAAAGTAAAAATTACTGAATTACTGCTCACTATTGTTTTTGTTTTTTTACAGAAAAAGCATGCCTCCCTATTGTTTTGAGCTCACTATCCTACACTACTACTTTTCAGGCTTCCAAAGTGTGGATCCAGAATAAAGTGGATGAGTCCAAACATGAGATTCACTCACAGGTGGATGCCATCACTGCCGGTACTGCCTCTGTGGTCAATCTTACAGCTGGTATGGAATTTATAATCTATTTCTTAGAGAAACAACCAACAAAATTACAGATGCTGAAATGCTATCTGGGTGTTAGTTTAATAGTTAATTGATTACATTGTCATATTTTAGACATATTAGGATTTAGACTCAGCATCTACTTTCACAGGAGCACCTATACATCCACCAACTTCATGAGACCCACTCACATTATAGGTCTACTGTATCCCATCTGCTATTGTGCACAATTTGTCAGCCACTCCATTCATCACCAGTCAGTTTTTGACCACAGCACCACCATTAGCCAGATATTGAGTGACCGCTCTGATGAGGTACAAGAGTATGACTAACATAAACTATGCATGAATGTAGTCTTTAACTGTACACCACCAAGCTGAGCCCACAGGGTCAGTGTGTATATGCATCGTCACTTTAATGAGGAAATGTCAGCTGTTACTTAGTGTCAAAATGTTATCACTGATTTTTTATTACTTTAAATAAAATGTTATGTTACACTTAATGTTACATTACATTTTCTTCTCCTTTGAAGTTTTTTTTTTTTTTTTTTTTTTTTGATATATGCTGAGAGAGCTGAGCTGAGATTCTGTTTTTAACTTCTAGGTGACCCGACAGGCACGGACTACACTGCAGTCGGATGTGCTATTACTACTATATCCTCCAACCTGACGGAGATGTCAAAGGGTGTGAAGCTGCTCGCGGCTCTCATGGAGGATGAAGTGGGCAGTGGCCAGGACCTGATGAGAGCTGCCAGGACTCTTACTGGAGCTGTGTCTGATCTGCTGAAAGCTGTGGAGCCCACTTCAGGAGAGGTGAGTGACTCGTATGTTGGTTTGGTTTTCACTGACTTTGTAGTTTTCCTTTTCCCATTAATCTTGGGGAACTGGGGGGGGGGGTGGTGGTGGCCTACTGGGTAGGATACTTGCCTCTTAACCGAGAGTTCATGGGTTCGAATCCTACCTTCAGCATAAAACCACTGGGTTCCTGTGCAAGACCCTTTACCCCAAATCTCTCCAGGGAGACTGCCCCCTGTAGTTAGGGAATGGAAGTCGCTTTGGATAAAAGCGTCTAATAAATGCAAATGCATCATGCAATCTCATTAATGTGGACTTTGTAGTTGGCACTGACAAATAAGTCATTTGACTTCATTTGACAAGTCTCTCACTCTCTTTCTGTCCCTCTGTGTCTCTCTGTTTACTTGTACAGGCTCGGCAGACTGTGTTGACTGCAGCAGGCAGCATCGGTCAGGCCAGTGGGGACCTGCTCCGGCAGATTGGAGAAAATGAAACTGACGAGAGGTTTCAGGTACAAATTTCTGTTTTGAAACTGTATGTGTGTGTCTGTGTGTACATATGTGTATGTAATTCCAATCCTGAGCATATTTATTCCAGGATTTTCTGATGAACCTGGCTAAGGCTGTAGCTAATGCAGCAGCAATGATGGTCCTTAAGGCTAAGAACGTAGCCCAGGTATCAGAGGATACAGTCCTGCAGAACCGGGTCATCGCCGCAGCCACCCAGTGTGCCCTTTCCACTTCACAGTTAGTGGCCTGTGCTAAGGTAGGGTCTGTCTGCTTCCTCTTACTTTTTTCAGGGATCACTGCCAGAACGATAGAGAAATAACCTCACTTTCTATGATGCAGTCACAAATGTGTACAATTTGTCCCCATACTTCAAATGTAGAACACTGTTTAACATTCCATTCCTAAAAGGTAATGTAAAAGTATGCCTCTTATCTATAACCAGTAGAAACAGCAAGCGGTATAACAATGCATTGTCATTTCCGTTTTGTATCCCAAACATGTGACTTGTGGAGGAGGTTTCCAATTCGTGTTTGCGGTGAGAAGGCCCAGTGTGACTTTTTTTTTTCACAAACCTTATTGGTTGATTTTCTGTTGCTTGCTAAGTGTATTGGTAGTTATTCTACTGGTTAATCTATTGGTAGCTCAGCTCCTGAACACCTAACCAGTCAGAGAGCTCATTAGTACTGGCTATAGCTACCAAAATACCAAGGAACAAGATCTCCTATTACCACAGTAATTGGCTAAACACATTACTTGGCTTATATAGTACGTTTAACATAAGGAAAATATGATGTTTTGGCAGAATTATTTAAAAAATTAAGAAAATATGGGGACAATACATTTTCTGGATTAAGTCACGTGACTGCAATAAACTGCTGCCCTTTTTGGATGTCCTTGTAATCCTGCTTGTCCTAATTTTGTGTATCAGGTGGTGAGCCCCACTATCAGCTCTCCTGTATGTCAAGAGCAGCTGATTGAAGCGGGTAAGCTGGTAGACCGCTCAGTGGAGGGCTGCGTTAAGGCCTGCCTTTCTGCCACTGACGACGGAGAGCTGCTGAAGGCAGTCAGTGCTGCTGCTAGCGTGGTCACCCAAGCCCTGGCAGATCTCCTCACGCACGTGCGGAACTACACCTCATGTGGCGAGCCGATCGGCCGCTACGACCAGGCCACTGACACGATCATGACTGTCACAGAGAGCATCTTTAGCTCCATGGGAGATGCTGGTGAGGGAGCTACAACCATATACCTCTGTTTATAGACCTAGTTATGTATTTGTTACACTACGTTAAAAGGCTGACCAATACGACCAAAATACTATTGCATTTATATTGCTAAATAATCCAATTGTGGTATGCCTTCAGATACCTTATTAATGTAAAATAAAAAAATGTGCACACATTTAATGTGCCCTGTTAGGTGAGATGGTGAGACAGGCGAGGGTGCTGGCTCAGGCTACCTCGGATCTGGTCAATGCTATGAGGTCAGACGCAGAGGCAGAGATTGATGTGGACAATTCGAAGAAACTCCTTGCTGCCGCCAAGTTGCTTGCAGATGCCACCGCCCGCATGGTAGAAGCTGCAAAGGTGTGTGAGACAAATGCAGTAACTTCTAATGTATATATTCATTCCAGTAAAACCATTAGATGTTTAAGAAAACCTGTTTTTCTAGTTAACAGTAGCTTATTATTCTAAAATCCCCCTTTGCCTTTAATAATAAAATAACAATATAGGTAAATTTAATATTTGTTTCATTAGTTTCATATAAAAAATTCAAACGTATGCTTTTTGACACTTAATCGCTACTGGAATTTGGTTAGTTTTAGTCATTTGCACAGTATTAATATCAGCTGTTAAACTGATTATGTAAGAACTATCACAAGGCCACAGCAAAATCTAAAGCACAGAAGCATGGCTAGAAGTCTGCTAGACAAAAAGCTAACAATACTCCTGCAGTCATATTCTGTTTAATCTCTGAAATGTTCCCTACCTTGGTAACAGTAAAATGCTAAATGATGCCTAACCTAATTTCGACTTCAAATAATATCACCCTGTATACTGATTTGTGATTTTGTATTGCCCCTTTTTACTACTGCTGATATCAAACGGAAAATAATCCCTTACTGACAACATATTCATTTGTGTTTGGTCATGCGTGTTGTACATGGTGTCATGGAATCAGCATTCCTCATTGCTGATACAGGTACTGAAGTTAAGTGTCAGTATTGGTCTGGTACACTGCTGAAACATTATCAGTGGTGGTGCAAACCATCTGAAAGCTTGAATATGATTGGTGTTTAAATACACTTTTATATAAGGTATGTCATATGATGTAAAGACAAGAGTAAATGGCCAAACTATTGCCTCGGTTTTGTTTCTTATTCTTTGTGTATTTATGCTCAATTGCTAAAATTATCTGCCTTTACCAAGTTAGTGCTTTTTTATTTGATGTGCCATTGAATTTTGTGTCATTCAGGGAGCAGCAGCTTACCCCGAGAATGAGGACCAGCAGCAGAAACTGCGAGAGGCAGCAGAGGGGTTACGTGTGGCCACCAATGCAGCTGCCCAGAATGCCATCAAGAAGAAACTCATCACCAAGCTAGAGGTCAGTGTTTGGCTATGCAACAGGATCTTTTAATTAGCACTGGCTGTTAAGATGTTAGACAATGTTCTTGATGAACCAAGTTTAAACGTCAGGAGTTCATGGCCAAGAGTCATTTTTATTGCTGAAGTTCAGATGGTATCCTTCCACTTTTCTTTCAAGATGAGCAGAGGTGTTAGATGAGGTTGTGAAAAAGAGCCAGGTATTTTCAGCTACTATTTTAGAAAAACAGATTCTGTTTTCAGAATGCGGCGAAGCAAGCTGCTGCAGCTGCCACTCAGACGATTGCCGCATCCCAGAATGCAGCAGCCTCCAACAAGAACACTGCTGCCCACCAACAACTGGTTCAAAGTTGCAAGGTAGGCTGTATGTGTATGGAATTTTGGTAAAAGGCCCAACTGATTTGAAAATGTTTCCATTGATTTTAAAGAGTCAAAAATTCTTAATTTTATATGGTAAAAAAATTTGTAGTTACTAGAGTAGTAGTTACTCTAATAGATTTAGCTAAACATGTATTTTTGGATAAAAAATTGTAACTTTAAATTTTCTAAACTTAAACACTACAAACTAAATTAGAAAGTCATAAATGATGTAGTGTAGGAAGTGTAATGTAGGAAAAATCATTTTATCATTTTATAAACATGCTAAGTTGTTTTAAGAATCATGGTTTGCAATGCTTTTAATAAAAAATAAAGACTGCAAAAAATGAAATTATTTAATTCCACAGAATTTTTCTTTAGGTAGAGGTGTGTTATATAAAATAAATCAGCGTTGGTGCTTTGTTCATTAGAGTTTTGCTGATACCAGTAAATATATGGAACTTCTGCTGATTTTATCATCAAACCAGTGTATATGACAATCTGCTGTGTGTGAATGAAGTCTGCTGTACGTTTAGGTATGTGTCCCCATGTGCTTTAGGCTGTAGCTGACCATATTCCACAGCTGGTGCAGGGTGTGCGGGCTAGTCAGGGCCAACCTGAAGATGGCAGTGCTCAACTCACCCTCATCATTGCAAGCCAAAACTTCCTCCAGGTACTCAGTGGTCCATCCAGGCCCCTGCAATGAATCTTGCATTGCAGATTCCACCCTTTTTTAAACTGAATCTCATCCTATCTCTCTATGTATGTGTAATATTTTTGTAATAAGCTTTTGATTAGAATCTCAGTAACTCTTCTGATACCCCCATTTCAGAAAAGACATCTGCTTCATATGCTTATGTCTGCATAACACACTCACTCAGATGAATGCTTGTGTCATATTAAACCCCTTAGCCTGGCAGTAAAATGGTGGCCTCAGCCAAGTCCTCTGTGCCGACTGTCTCAGATCAGGCGGCGGCCATGCAGCTGGGCCAGTGTGCTAAAAACCTAGCCACAAGCCTGGCAGAACTTCGTACTGCTGTACAAAAGGTACCTTCAGCTGTTTCAGCTTCTCTTTATACACCTGTGCACTGAGCACAAACTTGAGGGAATTCTTTACCTGTCCTCCCGTTGTAGTTAGTTTGACGAGTTAAAAAGTTTCTAGTTTATGCTTCTTTAAAAATGTTCCAGCAAAGGTCATTCTTTAATTCATTTTGTTTATTACCAGACTACGTAGTGCATGTTACATGATCTTATTTAAAATATATGTAGATTAATGTGCCTGCTGTTGTCCAGGCTCATGAAGCTTGTGGACCAATGGAGATAGACTCTGCCCTCACTGCTGTACAGACTCTGAGAAATGAGCTCCAGGATGCCAAGATGGCAGCAGTAAATCAACAGCTCAAACCTCTGCCAGGAGAATCGGTTAGTGGGGCCTTTCTTGTGGTGCTTGTGTGAAATAAGACTTTCGTTTTTGTATGAAAAGACGTTAAATTATCTCTCTGCAAGGGTGCATGTGTTTTTGTTGCAGCTGGAGAAATGTGCCCAGGACCTTGGCAGTACTTCAAAAGCTGTTGGTTCATCAATGGCTCAGCTGCTTACTTGTGCTGCTCAGGGCAATGAACATTACACAGGTAAAACACACACACACAGCTGAGAGTCTGTAGTACCAATGCATGCATAATAAACTATGGTATTTGGGTGTATAAAACAACTACAGGTATTGCTGCTAGAGAGACTGCCCAGGCTCTGAAGACACTTTCCCAGGCAGCAAGGGGCGTGGCTGCAGCGACCTCTGACCCTGTAACGGCTTTAGCCATGTTGGATTCAGCTCATGAGGTCATGGAGGGCTCAATAATATTAATCTCAGAAGCCAAAGAGGCATTGGACGACCTTGGTGATACAGACAGCCAACAGAGATTAGCACAGGTAAGTATTCCCTTATCCGTACTGTATGTATACTAAATGGCCAAAAGAAGGCCTGTTATTCCTCGGGAAGGACTTACAATTTTTGCATCTCACATGTGCAGAGGAATGTAGAGTAAGTCGCTTTGAATAAAAGCTGGAAAATGTGTTCTTTTTGTATTTTAATGGTGGAAAGTAACACACTCAGCTGAGAGTTATCAGAGCCAAAAGTACAAAGGTTAGTTCTCAACCAGTGGAGGAAGTTCCAGATTTATTCAACTCCTCTAAACTTTGGTATGTGCCATAGGAAACCATGTGGCCAAATAAAATATTTTTATTTTACATAAGCCATGTTAAGTCTATGAACTATACAATTTTTTTTTATGTCTCTCTCACATTTGAACAACAGATTGGTCTACAGTGATGGTGAAGCATTGTATTGTGACAGGTTTTTATTTAATATGAAATATGAATATTACCCGAGTCATTAGTAATCTTTTTTTCATTAGTAATCTTTTTTTCATTTTGTTCATCTTTTTTGAGTTATGGTATGGCCCAATGTCCCTATCCTCAACCAATGTGAAGTCTGAAATCACAAGTGTTTGCGCCTTGCTATGATTTACAAGTAATTCACATTAAATGGCATATCTGATTTGTATGGCAAACTCTGAACTGAGACCCTTTCTTTTTCTTAAACTGAAAATGTGTGTGTTTTGCATTCTGTCAAAAAAAACAACAGGCCAGTTATTTTTTCCTTACTTATGGCCAGTGAAATACCCTCCTCTCTACATCTGTTTGCATTAGGTGGCGAAGTCTGTATCTCACTCTCTCAATGCGTGTGTGAACTGCCTTCCAGGGCAGAAGGATGTTGATATGGCTCTGAAGAGCATTGGTGAGGCCAGCAAGAAACTGCTGGTGGAGACTGTGAGTAAAGAATGGAGCATAGACAACGAGTGCTACTGCAGTGCTGTGCCCGTTGATGCATTGCACTTCATTCATGTCATTCTTTCAGTTCCCTCCTTGCAGTAAGTCCTTTCAGGAAGCTCAGAGTGATTTAAATCAGACGGCGGCTGATCTGAACCAGTCAGCAGGTGATGTGGTCCTTGCCACCAGAGGAACAAGCAGCCTGCTTGCTGATGCATCTGGAAAGTTCAGTGATGATTTTGACGAGTTTCTGGATGCTGGCATTGAGATGGCTGGCCACACACAGGCATGTTTGTTTGTCTTTAAACAAAGACGCAGGGATGATTTTCTCAAAATCAGAGGTGGTAATTTTGTTGATCAAGGTGTGGAGAGAGGTTGGCGATGTAAAAATGTTGTCTTGGGATTAGAGTTATGGTAATAATATTGATTTCTCATAGTGTAATCATCTTGTGTTTCCCTGCCTCTTGGCCATTGAGAAAAATGCAGTAATCTTAAATTCAGTTTCTGATCCTGGAATTTGTAATCACTTGTAGGCATGAGACCTGGTGGGTAAGGAGCTGGTGGTCTGGTGGTTAGGGAGTTGCCTCTGTGATCGGAAGGTCATGGTTTGAATCCCAGGACTGCCAGTGGCACCCTTGAACAAGGTACTGTCACCACACACTGCTCCCTGGGCCCTGCATCGCTAGCTGCCCACTGCTCCTCTCGGGTGAATGGGTTAAATGCAGACATGTTTTTTAGGTTAGTTAGTGGCCTGGTGCTGAGCAAGTTGCCCCTGTGACTGGAAAGTTGTGGGTTCAAATCCCAGCCCTGCCAGTGGCACCACTGAAGTACCCTTGAGCAAGAGACTTGTGGTGTGTCCATGTGTGTGTGGACATTATTTTTTCCACTTTACTTTATCATGATTGCAAATTCCAAGACCAGAAACTGGATTGAAGATTTGGAGTTTAAGCCCTCTGATACTGCAGCTTTAAATGAACCTGAAATTTTGGCCTGAACTCAGGAATTGAGTACAATCCAAACCACATCATAGAATGTCATATACATCTAACTACAAACTCCAGACGGTAGCTTCACATCATGTTTTGAATCGGAAACTGACTCAAGAAATTCTGTCCAAAACTGCCAGACTTAATCATCATCCAACATCCCTAATTAAACCAGACAGGATAGCAATGCTTACTGTGCACCCATGATGACAACCATCATCAGATCACAGATATAGTAAAGTTCAGTAAGAAAATAATTAAGGGTTACATTTCAGTTTAATTAATGAATTCATTAAACAATACTTTTAAACAAGCCAAATGTTTTAGTCTGGATTAACTTTCTATACTGCACTGTCCTCTCACTGTAGCCTTCTTCTAACATGTTACCCTTCACCTAATCCTAAAACACTCTTTACATATAAAAAACTTGGCCTACCAAATGAAATATAAAAGTCCTTTTTGTTGCCCTAAACTTTTCTTTCCTGAATTTGACAAAATGAATGAAAACATAACTGTATACCTCTAAAGTTGCTAAGTATTATGGTGTTCTTATAAGGTATATGTTCTGTGAAATTAGGAATATCTGTAGTTAAAGGAATGCTTTGTTTTACAGAGCAAAGATGATCAGCTCCAGGTGATTGGAAATCTTAAGAATATCTCCATGGCTTCCAGTAAACTCCTGCTGGCTGCCAAGTCCCTGTCTGTGGATCCTGGAGCAGCTAATGCCAAGAACCTGCTTGCAGCTGCTGCCAGGTGTGTATAAATGTGTGTGCACGTATGTGGTTCTCTATTACCTAGTTGTATGTTTGAACAACCTATACACAATTTAAGTTTGTGCTAAAAATGCTTGATGTGGTTTTTGGGTGTTGAGAACAGTTATTTCTTTGGAGGGTTCTAGTGTACCTTTACCAACTACTTCATGTGAAAACTAAAATGAAGTGCCTACCATCCATAGTAGACTAAAATAATGACATTAAAATGGCACAACTGATTAGATATGAACTCATTGGTGATTTTGTTTATTGTATTCAGTCATGTCGGGTTGCTCTTGCTTTATGAATTCTTTCTCTTTTTTTTTTTCTTTTTTTTTTTTCTTTTTTTTTTTCTCACTTGACCCATCACCACCTCTCCCCCTTGCCCTCGATAGTGTGTTAATTCAGGCCTCTTACTTTGCATGCTTTGCATTTTTGTACCAGGTTTGTAACTGACAGCATCAACCAGTTGATCACTCTGTGTACACAGCAAGCCCCAGGCCAGAAGGAGTGTGACAATGCACTCAGAGAGCTGGAGGTACGTTACTCATTATATTCCTCTCTTGCTCTCATATTGGTAATTCATTATCACAGTATTTACAAAATATATCAGCATCAGTATATGATTTATGTTTTCATAATTCATTTATTAATTTAATGAACTCATACTAAAAGAATGAACTCCAAACAATCTGCAGCTTCTAAATTACATGTATTGTACGCAACTGTCAGGTCCTGTACACCATTAGTAAAGTGGCCAACAAAAAAAGAGAATAAATGAAAACCAACAACAGTTTTATTTATTTTTATAGGAACTGTGTAATGAAGGTAATGCTCTTTATCCGTTAAATATGTTGGTAAAGACTGAAAGGCAATATTGTGGTTTGTCATTTTACTGTCCAGATGATATGCTCTGATAGATTTGGTTGCCTTGTTGGCCTCATGTAGTGTATGTATTAATTTACCTTATTCAGTATTTAGGGAAAATACCACCCACCATCCACACAGGATCTGTGTGTCTGTGTATGCACGTGTGTGTGCGTGTGTTTTCTAGGCTGTTAGGGGGTTGTTAGACAACCCTAATGAGCCAGTCAGTGATCTGTCATACTTTGACTGCATTGAGAGTGTTATGGAGAACTCTAAGGTATGTCACCTCATGTATTTGCTTACATATTTGAAGGTTCATAATATGCTATATTAATTCCTTTCTTTTTTGTGTGATTGCATGTGTTTGTACATGCATATAGGTCCTTGGTGAGTCTATGGCTGGTATCTCCCATAACTGTAAGACAGGAGATGTTCCAGCTTTTGGTGAATGTGTGGGTGTGGCCTCTAAAGCTTTATGTGGGTTGACTGAGGCTGCTGGACAGGTAAAAGACCATCTTACCATGTAGCACTGCAGATCGTTGTTGCTTCTTTGATTATGTAGTCTGGGCAGTTGTGTGCATGCACTTTTTGGTTTCTTCATTTAGTCTCCTCTCCACAGGCTTCATATCTAGTAGGCGTGTCTGACCCTAACAGCCAAGTGGGTCACCATGGCTTAGTGGATCCCATTCAGTTTGCTCGAGCTAACCAGGCAATTCAGATGGCTTGTCAGAATCTCATTGACCCAGGCAGTAGTCCTTCTCAGGTAAGTGTTAGAGCAGATGTGGTTATGAAATGTGATCGGACCTATTCACAACCACCAGTCACCAGGGTACACAGTATCACAGCAGCATATTTTATTATGATTTACACCCATTTAAAACCCATTAAAATTTTCCATCCAACAAGAGCTGAAAGGTTTTTTTTTGTATATAGACTTGGGAAATCTGTTCAGTGACATTGTTGTCTGTCTGTTGCTGTGCTGTAGGTGCTGTCTGCTGCCACAATCGTGGCTAAACACACTTCAGCATTGTGTAATGCCTGTCGTCTGGCCTCGTCTAAGACAGTAAACCCTGTTGCCAAGCGCCAGTTTGTCCAGTCAGCCAAAGAGGTTGCCAATAGCACAGCCAACCTGGTCAAAACCATCAAGGTACCACCACTACAAGCACATACAGTTTTATAGATGTGTTCTGAAGTCTTGTTCCAATCACAATATTTCATGTGCTCCAGCTAATGAACTACTTCATAAGTTTTATTTGGGCTGCATTAGGGTTATATAAGCTTGAAAGTGCAGCTATTTACACAGGTTGGAACTGAACTAAACTAGTGGGCAGGTGACCATTTTGTTAACTTTAAACCAATGAAAAAATATAAAAGTCATTTTTACATGTGCCTCATCACTTTTCACTTTTTTTGCAGGCTCTTGATGGGGACTTCTCTGATGAGAACCGTGAAAAATGTCGTGTTGCAACAGCTCCTCTCATTGAAGCTGTAGACAATCTGACTACTTTTGCCTCCAACCCAGAATTTGCAAGTGTTCCGGCTCAAATAAGCAGGGAGGTGTGTTTGTTTCCTGTTGTGCTTCTCATGCCTGGGAACATTTATGTATAAATAAGGTGTCACCAGGAATTTATTTCTTTAGAAAATACACTTTAGAATAATACTCATAACACTCCAGTTTTCCCTTTAAATTTAGGGCTGTGCTGCCCAGGAACCAATCCTCCAATCAGCACGCTCCATGCTGGATAGCTCCACCCAGCTCTTAAAGACAGCACGCTCATTGGTTATGAATCCTAAAGATCCTCCCACATGGTCCTTACTTGCTGGATACTCACGTACTGTGTCGGACTCCATCAAGAGCCTCATCACTGCCATCAGGTACCATAATCATGCAGTATAGCACTTAGTAAGCAAAAGCAAAATCGTTTGATTTTATTAGATGTGTGTTTGTGTTTTCCATAGGGACAAGGCTCCTGGTCAGAGGGAGTGTGACTCTGCCATAAACAGCATTAATAAATGTATCAGAGATATCGAGCAGGCCTCTCTTGCTACTGCCAGTCAAAATCTTCCCACCCGAGAGGACATCTCATTAGAAGTAATTGCCGTCTGTATTTAACTAAGATCATCATAATGTAGATCTTATTTGAGCGACGTCTTGCATAATGAGAAATATTTTTTGGTGAGTATTCACAAGGCTACTTGTGACCCATCAGGCTTTGCAGGAGCAGATAATGTCTTCAGTGCAGGAAGTGGGTCACCTGATTGACCCCATCACCACAGCAGCCAAGGGAGAGGCAGCACAGCTGGGACACAAGGTGCTTATAGACCACTCTTTTATGAATAATAATTGAGTTGCTCTCTAAATTAGATGAAAAGCACTGTAAATATAAAAAAATGTCTGCTTATAATGCCTGATCTTACTCAACACAGTTCTACGCACCTATGAAAATGATCAGTCGTCCCCTATACGTATAATTACTGCAATTAGTAATATCCCAAAATAACAAAAATGCTTACCACCCATGTGTGGTGGCGTCCACTTCCAAGTGAATTCAGTTTGTCTGCTGGGAAGACATTTTTGCAATTATTGGCAGACAAACTTAATTCTTGCAGCATGAGCAGCTCTTATTAATTGCAGACGAGTAATTAAATGAAAGTGATACAGTGCATTTGATTTTAGCCACATAATATTTCTGTCACGCGGTGTCCAGTGAAGAAGGAGGCGAAGGAGGCACACGCGCAGAGGGACATGATAAACAACACGATTTTATTAACAATACACTTACAGTAGGTAGATAGTAGATTCGAGAATGGCAGAGTAGAGCGGACCTCACGAGACGTATGTCTCCACACAGAACCTCCAGTGCAACCCATATTTAAACCCCTTAAACACCAATGAAAAGTGAGAAGTCATTGAGTCCTGATGCGCTTCAGGTGCCCTTCTGCTCTGTTCATTAATGAGTCCCGGAGGAGCAGAAGGGCGTCAGCAGTCCCGGTCTTTGTCCCCCCCTAGTGGTCCCAGCCGGAACTGTGACAGTACGCCCCCCTTCCCCAGTGCCGCACCGAGGCACGTAAAGGGGAGCCTCCCAGTCCAGCCAACAAGGATGGAGGGGAGAGCAAAAGGGCAGATAAGGACCCCCCCACGGAGGAGGAGGAGGAGGGGGAGGAGGCAAGAGTGTCCATAGCGCAAAGGAGGCGAGGCGATGAACTGCGTTCCCAGGAGAAGAATAAAAATGAAAGTCCATAGGATCCGGCATGTCCAAGCGGCGATCAGAGAAGTCTCTGATTTTCGTACGGAAGCCGGCGCTGGTTCTGGAGTCGAGATGACGGGCACGGAAGTCGGTGCCGGTTCTTGAGTCGGGATGATCGACGTGGAATCCAGCGCTGGTCCTTGGGTCGAGATGACTGGCGCAGAAGCCGGCGCTGGTTCTTGCGTCGAGATGACCGGTGTTGAAGCCGGCGCTGGTTCTGGGGTCGAGATAACTGGCCCGAAGGTCGGAGTAGGGTCGGGAGTCGAGATGACCGGCCCCGAGGCCGAGGCTGGTTCCGGAGTCGAGGAGACCGGTGCGGAAGCCGGTAGAGAGTTGAGAGTCGAGGAGACCGGCGCTGGAGCCGGCAGAGAGTTGGAGTCGAGGAGGCCGGCACAGGAGCCGGCAGAGAGTCGAGGAGACCGGCACGGGAGCCGGCAGAGAGTCAAGAGTCGAGGAGACCGGCACGGGAGCCGGCAAAGAGTCGAGGGTCGAGGAGACCGGCGCGGGAGCCGGCAGAGAGTCGAGGGTCGAGGAGACCGGCGCGGGAGCCAGCAAAGAGTGGAGGGTCGAGGAGACCGGCGCAGAAGCCGGCAGAGAGTCGAGAGTCGAGGGGACCGGCGCGGGAGCCGGAAGAGAGTTGAGGATCGCGGAGTCCGATGCTGAACCTTGGGTGCGAGAAGTCGGCGCTGGACCTTGGACGCGGGGTGCAGGCGCTGGACCTTGGACGCGGGGTGCAGACGCTGGACCTTGGACGCGGGGTGCAGGCGCTAGACCTTGGACGCGGGGTGCAGGCGCGGGACCTTGGATGCGGGGTGCAGGCGCTGGACCTTGGACGATAGGAGTAGGAGTCGAGTCTTTAGAGTCTAGAGCAGAAGCCGGACCTTGAGTGACTGGAACAGGAGCCAAACCTTGAGTGACTGGAGCTGGAGCTTGGCCTTGAGTGACGGACGTAGGGGCTTGACCTTGGGTGACTGAAGCAGGGGCTGAACCCTGAGCGACTGGAACAGGGGCTGAACCCTGAGCGACTGGAACAGGGGCTGGACCTTGAGTGACGGGAACAGGGGCTGGACCTTGAGCGATGGGAACAGGGGCTGGACCTTGAGCGACTGGAACAGGGGCTGGACCCTGAGCGACTGGAACAGGGGCTGGACCTTGAGCGACTGGAACAAGAGCTGGACCTTGAGCGACTGGAACAGGGGCTGGACCTTGAGCGACTGGAACAGGGGCTGGACCTTGAGCGACTGGA
>JBBJLS010000039.1:8208732-8223732 GCA_037577275.1 Bryconaethiops microstoma | reverse complement strand
GTTTCCTCTATTGCATTCTCATATCTCAAATAAAGTCCCCTAAATTAGATATTTTACTTTTCTTTTTGCCACGATCATTTAAACAGTTAGATACACATTTGCAGTGCTTGACTTCTCTTTAGCGCATCAATATGACCACAACCCTACCCTAGTCTTCCCTCAACCTATCTAAACTAGCAAAGAGAGAATAAATCAGTGTGCCTGCAGTGGCAAGTTTCAGTCTAGAAAGTCTGTTGTGAGTCATGACCACTACTGAACAGCTCTATAAATCATGGTCATCAGAGAAGCTTCACTCACGGCGCCACTATTACTCCCCCGACAATCTGCTTACAGGGTCTGAGAGGGGTCAATCCCCCTTACTGACTCACCTCAGGATTATGATACGTTACGATCGCAAATTAAGTACTGTTTATAACAAATGGTGAGTTTGATATGTTAACAGGAAATGGCAAAGAGCTGACATCTGACTGAGTCATGGCAACCGGGATGGACCTCACGCGTGATCTGAGTCCACTGTGTGACCACTGAAAAATTTGTAGAATGTTACAAATTGAGATTTAGGTTGTCAGTATTCAGAATTCAAAGGGGTATGTAAGGGGGTTGCCATAATGTATTCATTAAATATTCATTCACTCTGGGCAAAATGGCAATAATGGTAGCTTACGCTGTAAATAATGCTGCTGTTCTCTACACAGCAGAGCACACTATGCAACATCCATCCT
Organism: Bryconaethiops microstoma; assembly: GCA_037577275.1. NCBI lineage: Eukaryota > Metazoa > Chordata > Actinopteri > Characiformes > Alestidae > Bryconaethiops > Bryconaethiops microstoma. The sequence goes on along the minus strand of JBBJLS010000039.1, from coordinate 8,223,010 downwards.
TGGGCAAGACTCCTAATGTGATATTTGCATACATCTGTGTCATACAGTGTTTTCCAACCCTAGTCCAACAGGCCTACAGGACATTTTAGGGTTTTCTCTGCTCCCAAATGTAGTCTAAGTTCATTCATCAAGTTTGATCCCTGGCGATACCACAGTTTCAGTCCCATGGCTGGGAGTCCAAGAGAATTGTGTAAGGCTAGCCAGTGGATGTCTGTTAGCTGTTGTAACAGATCTAGCAGTTAGCATTCTCCCCCATGTGTTCTGGGCTGTCCAACATTAGCTGGGGCTAATAGATGTGGTGGCACTTAACGTTACTCAGAAGAAGCAAACACTAGCCTTCAACCTCTCAGCATCGGTTGTATCATGAGACTTTTGTCATTAGCCATAAGACATTTTCCTGCAAAGATTTTAATGATATTGCCCAGGAGAGAATTTGGGGTTCTTACATTTACATATTATTTGTTAAACTGCTTGTCTGAAACTTATTAGCAACCTGGATTATTCAGATCACTGCATTACAGAACAAGTGCTGAAATAAAAATGTACGTGAGACAGAGAGGGAGAGGAAAGAAGATAGAGAGAGAAGTTCCAGAATCAAATCAGTACAGATGGGGGTTCTGCATTTATTTGATACGTGATGACATCATGTGCTGCAGCTCCTTACCTCACTGCTAGGGAAGCTAGCTAGCAGGGCCCAGATTAGTCACAGGACTTCCTGTTTTAGGACTATTTAAGGACTGAGTTTTGATTCAAGCATTGTAAAGTGTTTTGTTATGCCTCTTGCCTTGCCTATGATATTTATTTTTTTGTACTGCCTTGCTCTTTTGCTTCTGTTTATGACTTTGGATTACCTAAACTATCATGGTTTGCATTCTCATAATCATGATTTGCATTTTGGTGTTCATGCTGACTTCTCTATTAAACTTACATGTGCACTGAAGTCCTCTCTCTGCCAGTCATTACATGAGACATTTCATTAACAATGCCAGAACTCCTACATTCAGCAGTCCTAGATTCAGAGCAAAATGCTGTCATTAAAATGGTATAATGAAGCTTAATATCTTATTAGGTTGTTAGAGCAAACATTCCAATATTTCTAGTGCCTTTTGAATGACTGTTTGTAACTCGGGTGGTCTATAAAACCAGTCCTGTTGTAGGTTTCCTAAACCATCTGAACAGAAAATGAGTGGAAGGTACACAACTCATGTGGGCAAATGTGTGTGTATCATTAACTCTTAACACCACTTCATTTAAATAAAAAAAAAAAGCTTTATTGTTAATCCTACAGAATCATTCTTTTTGCAAAGAAAATGTTTCCTATTAAGATGTCAGAGCAGATCAGTGCTGTAGTTGTTTTGCCATTTCCAGAGCCTGAAAATAGAGAGAGAGCTGGTACTCTTAAGAAAACAGATTATCTGCTCCATTGCTAAACTGAAACACATTAGCAGGCTGGATTATTCAGCTCACTGCATCACAGAACAACTGTGTGTGTGTGTTTGTGGTGGCCTGGTCTACCATAGATTCTAACTACAGAGGCCAGCTCTTTGACCACAACATTGCTATCTGAGAGAACTTGCAACATTTTATTTAGTTCAATTGAATATGACACTCGAACAGACACATCCACATACTGACTGTCAGGGATGTCTTGTTCTATGTCTCCTCTGAAGTGAGTGAAAACGCAACCAGACATGAAACATGTCTGACCACTCGCTGAAAGAGATTTTTTCTCCTCTGAGGGGGAACAGGAGAGAAAGTGGTTTTAGGGGAATGAAATATGAATATCTGTGGTAGATAAGGAGTGAGACTCTGAAGACCGCAGACTGTCAGAAGTGTGCACACTCTTTAGCATCCAAAGCGCTGATGTCTGTTCCATTACCGAACTGAGTCTGCTTACAGTTTTGTCATTTGTCACACAAACAGAGCCACAAATATCAAGAACAGGACAGGATAAGCAAGGCTTACTGTTACAGGATGAGTAATCACTGTTCTTGTACAACACCTAGTACGTATTACATACTACAAATACATCATAATACCCCTTTAGTGCAATTCCTGTATTGCTCAACAGAGTCTAACCATTGATTTATCTGTCATAACAGAATTGTTATATACTTGGACACATGTATATATAAATGCTACACCATGTCATAAGGCAGAACTCCTAATGCTATATATTATCCTATCCTGGTTAAGTCACTCTGGAAAATTGCATCTGCTACACCTTTTTCGTAAATTCTCAGCAAAATATGATATTTCAAAAAGCAGTTACAGGCTAAAGGTAAGAATATTACTAGCCTAAAGAGAAAATATACAAAATAATGTGTGTAGACAGCACTTCAGATTAATAGGTCGCCAACTTGCTAAATGTCCCTTGTTATGTTCGTCATCTGATATGTCTTTTCTGTCACTTCAGTAATTTATGATCAGTAGTTTAATGTTTATTTATTTAGAGTGTTTCCCCTGCATTCATTAGTTTGTGGGTTTGAATCCCAAGCCTACTAAGCACCTCTGAGGTACCCTGAGCAGGGTGCCGTCCACACACTGCTCCCGGGGGCTGTGTTCCTGGCTGCCTGCTGCTTCACTTGAATGGCTTAAATGTAGAGGAAGAATTTCATGCTGTTCACATTGTGTGCTGTGGAGTGTTTACGTATGACAGAATGGTCACTTCACTCCACTCATTTATCTGGCTTCCTACTGCATTAGCTTAATGGACTTACAGTAGCTAGGGTAAAATCATCAAGACAACCCACCTCCAAATGTTTCCAAAGAGCTTGTAATTTCCACTTTTAAGATCAAATGCAGATTTCACCCAAGGAAATCACAACCCTGTAGTATGAGGGTCTCTTATTCCCTAAAAAGGAATTTGTCCAGATTAGTCCAATATTATCAAGACTTTATTTGCTCCAGATCAAATTTTCTACTGATTATAAAATTCTACTATTGACATTTAAAGCCTTAAACAGCCTTGCACCCAAATATGTATGTAAACTCAGCTCTTAGTATGAACCTCCGCTCTCTCTCAAATTCCAAAGCGCTGACTATTTACTCGTCCCCAGACTTATGATAGCATATAAAGCCCCCCAGCTCTGGAATGCCCTTTCGAATAACATTCGGGACTCAGGCACAGTCTCGGTTTTTAATTCCAGGCTGAAAACCTACTTCTTTAGTCAGTTTTTCTGTAATTAATTTTTTCTTTCAGATGAAGGGTGTAGATCTGGGAGGTGGTGAGCACAGAGATGCTGGTGCTGTTGGCTCTGCCCTTTCTAGTATCAACTTGCTCCCCTTACAGTTACAAATTATAAACTTAAGCAGATCTAACTGTTCTCTTTTTTTTCTAGCCTGACCGATCACCCTTGGGGCCCAAGGTCACCACCTTCCTGGGTCTGCAATTGCTGGGGCTCTGTGACAAAATATTAAGGGCAAGGAAATCCCCAAATGTTAGTTACTGGGTGTTACCTCTAAAAATGTGAGTGAATAAAAGAGCTGAGCAAAAGTTCTTTCTTTTTTCTTCAATATTGCTTAACTATGTCGATAGGTCATGTAAATGTTACACAGACGTATGTTACTGGACCTAAGATCTCCAAACCTATCCTGTACTTATTTTTTTAAGTGCTGTTATATTAACACCAACCAGTATTAATTTAAGATTGTTATTCTAATATTATCCAATAGCATTACTATTAATTATTTACTTTTGGTCATGTCTGTAGACCCCTCTCAAGAGTGGATCACAGGATTGGTTGACCCTGCTTCCCTGCTGGCTGACTTTGACATTTTTTGTGCATCAAAAAATAATTAAGGGCTGTGTGCTTCGTTCACAGAGACTTATTAGGTTCATGAGTGTTTAGTGCAACGTCACAGCTTTTGAGCCTCAGTTTGAGATTAAAAAAATTACAATTTGTGTTATAGATTAGATGTGTTCAGAGCTACTGAAGTGTGTATATACTCTTCTTGGTGGTGTGTCACTCATCATTATTAAATCATCAACACAGCATCTAACCACATGCTGTGTTTAATGATTTTGCAATGGAAAGAGATTTAGCTGGCAGTTAGGCTCTCTCAACCATTTACTTTCTCAGACATATGTATACACAGTGTCCAGTACTGCTAGCGGAGCGATTGATTCCTGCATCTCACACCACAGACAAGAAACCTGAGCTGGAGAGGAAGTTTGATCTTATGCTGGTCTCATAAGTATGCTTTCTCCAGACAACACATACTATACTGTCTGTTTATCTCAGACACACACACACACACACACACACACACACACACTATTATATTTAGAAAATATATGTGCAATATATAAATGTTTAGAAGGTTGCTGTACTACACACAGTTGATAATATTACAAACTACAAACGTGATAATATTTATATTGTATAATGAAATACAGAATGGTAGATGTCAGTTTTATACAGAGGAAGAATATTTAAATAAATTATGGATAGATACCACATTGTTAGGTCTCAGCCAGCGGCCAGTAGAGGCTGCTGTTTTACTTTTGGTTTGAGTCTTTCATTTTGAATCCTGTGGGTCTTGTGTCTTTAGTCATTGTCAGCTGTCTTGTGTTTAGTTTAAGTAATTGGGGTTTTTTATTGGTTCTTGTCTGTGTGTGTTGTATTTAAGTTCTTTGAGTTCTTGTCATTTTTCTGGTCAACCCTCACGCTCCCTGTTCCTTATGTGTCGTCTATGTTAAGTTATTTTGTGTTCAAAGGCCCTTGAGCCTGTTTTGGTTTTGTTTAATCCTCTGTACAGAGTCTGTGTATTTTTATATTAAAATTCCATTTCAGAACCTGCACCTTGCGCCTCGCCTTCACTCCCCACGCACGTCGTGACGTGACACACATAAACAAACAGTCTTAAGCAAAAGTTTTTTGGAACGCTCATCAAATTAAATGTTCAACTGATTTTCTTTGAAAATAAGTACATTTTTTCTACAGAGAACATGATGGCTGTGTTTGACACTTTATTTTTTCCAGTATAAATAAGTAAAGTTCAGGAAATAAAGTAATTATTCAATAAAATTTTAAGTTTGTTCTCTACAGAGAACTCAATAAACATGCCAAAGGATCAGGGGGGTTCAGAGGTAATCTCTAAACTTTCACTCTGCTTCAAGTTGCTTTATTTCATTTCAGACACCACTCTTTAATAAGTAATTACAGGATGCCCGAGACTGTGGAGACACACACACACACACACACACACACACACACACACACACACACACACACACACACAAAAACACACATACATTTTGGACAGCTATGACTAAACTCATCCTTCTGATTCACAAGTCTGGAGCTATTTCAGTCTTCTTCCTGATGAGAGGGAGGTGTCAGAAACCCCAAACCACTCATGTTGAGCAGGACACAAGCTCGGTGGCAGAATTAGTCACAGCAGTCCAGCTATCAACATCTATTCAAGTACATATTTGAAATACAACTGGTGTGAATAATTTAAATATTATTTTTCATTACATTTTGTATTCAGGTTTAGTATTTTGATACTCTTTAGAACCCAACAGAATTCTCCAAAACTCTTCCACAGATTTCTCATTAGTTCATACTGAAGCTTCCTCTTTATCACAATGGGCAGTGCTTATTCTTTTAAAGATCTAACAGATCACAGTCAGACTTGTGCAATAAAACTTGCTTATAATGTCGAATAGCATTTAAGATGCCCAACATCCCTCTTCAACAGGGGTGGTGAACTAAGAGCTGCAGTCTAGCACAGGTCTGTGTTTCACCTGCTGTAACACTCCAGTTAAACCTGGCATTTCTAATTCAGCTGCTGAGTTGAACTGGTTGTTTTTGAGCAAGAAAATTCACTGAACTGAGCAGGAATCTGGCCCCCAGAAATATAGCTTATTCACCAAATCTTTCCTTTGTTTCATTTAAATACTTCTTACAGCAATCGTGGGTATTGTTGATCTCAGAACTAAACCTGGTATCTCCATTTTGTTGTTTTTTTTAATTTCTTTTAACGATAGTTGAAAATTCCAGCTGCTTATTATGTCAAGTCAAAATTTCATGATGAATGGACCAAAAAAAACAGTCCAAAATGACTTCTCTCAATCCAATCAAACAACACAAAGCCCTTCATTAAGGTGGTGTAGACAAATCAATGAGCTTTAGGACACAGTATGACTTATTGTGACTATTGTGCGGCTGAACAATGCAGGCAGCCATTTTAGACATTTTAGTCAATCCATTTTTGTAGAAATAGTTCTGACATCTATTTTACAACTGCTTTGTGAATATCAGTCCTGGTCTTGTTTAAAACAGCTGACTGTAGCAGTAAGGTTTTGTTCCTTTTTTATAGTTTAAAGTCATACTGTGCCTTAAACCACTGACACGTCTGTGCCACCTTAATGAAGAGCTGAATGATGTTAGAAAGAATTTGGGTCATTAACTTTTAGGGCAACTTTAGGGAAACAATTTGATCTAATTGGATGACCATTTATAGCTTGAGTTTGTAAGCACATTAACCTTGCAGCTCTAGTTCTAAACTAAAAAGACAAAATTTGGATTCTACACATCTTGCCTGGTTGACTACACAATGGGTAGATGGAAATGTGTAAATAGGAGTTTTGCCAAACTATGACTTAAAGAATGCTTCTCCTTCACTTGTAACGTCATTTTTCTGGAGATACAAGGTTTTTCCAACAAAGATGCAACACAACACATTTTTCAGTCTACTTTGCCTTTAACATCACTATCCAGTGGAGTTTTCCTTTGCGATTGCCATGAAGTTACATTGTATAGTACATGCTGAAGGACCTCTGTAGAACTGCTTCGTGAGTAAATGAAAAAATACAAAAAAACAAATTACTGTGTTAACTTCAGGTTTAACTTAGGTTTGAGTTAAACTCAGTGCATGCACCTGTAAGTATAGTTCCAAAAGCTCCATTAGCTGCTAGTTGCAGTTTGACCCAGTAATGAGAAACGGAGAGAACGATAGCAGTAACTGAACAAAGAACTCTCAGACTAATGCAGTTCAGGCAGAGCTGGACTCACGCCCACTAACCATGTTCGATTGGTGTGTAATGCATTCTGGGAGCTGGCATGCTGTATGGGACGGATGGCGCCATGCTGCTAGCCCACTGACACACTACACCAGTAAGCAGAGGAGTCTGGAGGAAAGAAGCCACATCAATACACATGACATTGAAACACACACACACATGCAAAAAAAATACATACATACATGCATGTCTGAAAACTATAAAGCTGACTGAAAGCTGACAATGTGACAATAATTGCACATTATGTGTGTTTACACTCACATTATGAGAGTACATATTAATATTACTGTGTGTGTGTGTGTGTCAATGTTTGGTATTGTTAATAGTCAATAAGCAATTGATCACCTACCTCTGAAGCCCATGTGTGCAAGTGTGTGCAGGCATAGTGTGTTTGCAAGCCTGAGAAATCCCCTCAACAGACTGAAGGTCAACCTTGACACAGAGAGCTAGATCGATAATGATAAAAATACACCCACAAAATTCTCTCTCTCTCTCTCTCTCTCTCTCTCTCTCTCTCTCTCTCTCTCTCTCTCAAGGAAGTTAATAAACTCATAAGAAGAAAAGAGGTGAAGAAAATTAAGAAAAAGTCAAACTAAAAACAATTATTTAAGAAAATTATATAAAACAACTAATACTAAAATTAGACGGTTACAAATTTCAAATACACCAGGAGAAACAAGCAAGTTAATATTTTTCATATCATGGACCATATTCACATCCACTGGTTATCCATAACTAAATACTCTTAAAAGGTAGAGTGCATTATTCACAGTAAGCATGGCAGTGATCTATGGTGGCATCTAGCCAGTGAGAACCTTATAGATAAAAAGTAGCCAACCAACTCTATTATTTACTACAAAATGATGAGTCCTGGGACTGGACCAGGGTTGGAAAATGCTGGACTAAGCACTGGCCCTATCATTGAGCCATCCCAGTCATCCATGACTGGGAGCCTAAGAAATCATAACTGACCATTCTTTTTGTTAATAAGAAGTATATGTGAAAACATTTATCTAGTCTCTTCTGAATTTTTATGTTATATCTGCAGAGGAACTCTCTAGAAAGCATATCGTGCCGTTACATCACGGGTGGTAGTACCCCAGGTGGCCACGTGGGGGAGGTATTTTTCCTGTCTGTAGATTTGTTTCACTCATGATTACTCCCACCTGTCTTCCCACTATTAGTTCCACTATTTTAGCGACCCTCTGGCAACTCCTGAGTGCTCAGTATTCCTGAGTTCTGTGGTGCCTTCTGAGACTTCCACTTACCTTTGTTTTTTTGTCACTTTTCACTTCCTCTCCAGATGTACTTTCTACTTTTACTGTGCATTTTCAAAGCTCACTCTCCTCTTTTTACTCACCGCCTTGCCATTCTTATATACTTTTCTCACTTCTTAATATAGCATCAGTAATCTCCCTGTCCACCTTTATTATTTAGTTTCACATCTCTCGTTCTTCTACTCCAACTCTGTCCCACCTAAGGGTCACTTTTACCCTTACTCCCTCTTCCTCAACATTTTTCCTTCTGCCATTTTTGTTGCATCGTTTTTTCTTTTTCACAACTTTTTTAGTCCCCCTTAATGTCTTTCCCTTTTAGTTTTCTTCTTACTGGCATTTAGTGTTATTTCTTCTCACTTTCGTCTCATGACCATTTGCCATTCCTGTCTTCATTACTTTGACCTGTTCCTTTTTATTTCCACTTCTGTGTTTTTGTTTTCTCCTTTTTAAATGTTATTATATAAATTTTTTTAGATGTAGTAGACAAATAGGACCTATCACATCTCAAGCTTCACTTCTATACCACTATGAGGAGACCATTAACTGACTGTTGGAAGCACAGCTACAGGTCATCATCTGGCCCCTCCAACCCGTCCTTCTCCATCTGCTGCTTCATTGGCCATTAATGTCCCAGCAGTGGACTTCACATGACTTGCCATGCCTGAAAGGTACGAGGGCAACCCAGGGGCTTGTAGGAGTTTACAGTCCAATCAGTTCCTCATAGAGCATTTCTAGTTTCAGTGCTTCCTGGTTGGGCATTGGCATGGGCTACGCCCATCTGGAAACATCAGACACCCTTCTGAAAAGACAACTCTGCCTTCATGTCTAAGATCAGATGAGTGTTTGGATGGCAAGCTAGCAGATTACTCCACCTCCGGCAGGGGAAAAGAAGCGTTGCAGACTATGCCATAGACTTTCCCACCTTAGCAGCTGAAAGTTGATGGACTTAAGCTGCCCCGCTAATGACCTTTACCAAGGTCCATCAGAAGACCTAAAAGATGAGTTAGCCACTCATGAACCAGTACAAGACTTGGAAGCTCTCATTGACGGGGATCACATCAATCCCCGTCAACAAGAGCAATGCTGGCAGAAAAAGGAACAGGTTTCATCCACCACTAACCCCAGCCCACCCACTTCTGCTGCATTTTGGTCATCTGATTCAGTGCCAGACTCCTCACACCCAGAGCCCATGCACATCAGAGATCAGCCCAGAAACTCAGATTGTAAGATTCACCCTTGCGTTTTCTTCTCGAGGCGACTATCCCCAGCAGAGCAGAACTATGACCCTAGTATCAGAAGTGCTAGCCATTAAGCTCTTGAAAAATGGTATCATTGACTTGAGGGGGCCAAGCATCCATTTGTGGTATGGATGGATCACAAGTTCCAAGAATTCATATAAACGACCAAAACCCTGATTTCAGCATACCACCTCGTTAGATGTAGAGGTCACTAATAGAGAGGATCAATGTGAGGCTAACAGCATGTCCAGCCAATTCCCCGGCCGATGTCCCTTGCCCTGCTCCGTCCGCAGTGTTGCAGTGGGACCACTCTTCTACCTTCATGGGCTACCTCAGCATCCAGTGCACTCTCCAGCTCATCTGGTGGCCAAGGATGGGAAAGAGTTTGCATGATAAAAAAATAAAGATCCCCACTGTGCAACAACAGAGCTCTTGCACCCCTTAGCCAGTGGTCCCACTGGTCACACATTTCAGAAGACTTCAGCATGGAGCTCCCTAAGTCTAAAGGTAACACCATCATATTGACCATAGCAACAGGGCTGTCTCTTTAGTAGATAGATTTTCCAAAGCCTGTCACCTTCTGCTTTGGCCTAAACTCCTCTCTGCTAAGGAGATAGCACTGTTGCTGGTCCAACATGTAACCAAATTACATGGGTTTCCCCATCTTCAAGGTAATTTGACAAGTCATCCTACAACTTGCCTGGTCCATTCTTCCACGTTCCCTTGTTTTTTTTGTTACTCTTCACTCTAGTCCCTCTCTGGATTCACTTTCTGCTATTACTGCACTTTCTACTTTCTCGTAGCTCACTTTCCCCTTTTAGTCACCACCTTGCCCTTCGTAAGTATTTTCCTTGCTTCTCAACATTGTCATTGATTTCCTCAATCCATCCATAGCATTAGTAATCTCCTTGTTCTCCTTTTTTCTACTCTGACTTCTAGTTCCCAAGCTCCATCCCAATCCTCCGCTCTTACCCTTACTCCCACTTCCTATGTAAGTTCCACGCCTCCACAGGTAGAGAGGGGCGCTCCTCTCCTGTGACTGTGTAAGAAAGTTAAAGTAACCGGACACCACATACATAGTCATACATCACAACAAATGAAACTTTCAAAAATCACTGCAACCCAATGTTCTCGGCTCTCAGAAGTTACCGCTACATTGAGGTCACTAAGAGAGGCCGTTTGCTCCAGCCACCTTCTTCGTGGAAGAACCAAGGTCTTGGTTCTGCACTCAGGCCCCGTGCAACAAGACTAAACCATCCAAAACACGACTGTTAATTTCAGCTAGCTTAAGTGTTTCAACTGTAAGGTAAGCAGTTGATTTTAGGGTTTGTGAACAGTCAGACCTCCAAGAATTCCTCTTCAGTCCTGACTCAGTCATACTCTCCTCGTGAAGGAACTACCATGTTCTTCAAGGATCGAATCTGATCGTACTGCCAGCTCCAGACGCCACACTTCGGTGGAGCTCCTGTTCAGTGTGCCAAAAACATCACCACTCAGCCCTGCTCGGCCTGCTGTGCGCCAACAAACACTTGTCTCAAAGGAAGACTGTGCATCTGGGCAGTAATGTATTTAGTTAAAGCTTAATGCTGTCCATGATATACTTAAGATTGTAGTTAGTTTAAGTGTGTAGTGTTGTCTCTGCCATTCGGTTTGTGAATGCTTGTATAATGGGGAAAATTCAAAGCCTGGCCTTTGTTCACCACTACTCTTGGAAAACAAAGGACCTTATAACCAGGAGGTTGTAAAATTCCAAAGCCGATTAAAGTAAAGCGTTTCGGTAGGTTGTAAATCATAGATACGCACAGATTAGTGTATGACTCTCTCTTATCTAAGCACCCCACTAACACATGCATTCCAACAAAAACAGACACAAAGACATCGAAGCAGTCCCTTTGATCACTCAACAACTATTTAGTATTGCCGCGTTAAAGGGTTTCACTTACCCTGATTGTGATACTGGTCTGTGTCAAAAATGCTGTTTGATTGAATCCTGTCTGTTATCACTAAAAATATGAAGCCAACTGAAGCCACACTATTACGGAGCTTTCAACCTTCAGAACTGAAGTCATTATTATTAATTTCAATTAAAATGGACATTATTGTAATAGACTTAATAAATATATTAAATGATTGTCACTTTAATATTAATTAATTACAATCATTTATAGGTGCGAGTACTTTTTTGAGACTATTTACTAAATGAGAATTATACCATATAATTTCTTCTGCCGTTTTTGTTTCCTTGCTTTTTTTTCTCCTTTGTGTCTTCAGTCCGTCTTAATGGTTTTCCTCTTTAATTTACCCTGCTCCTCTTAGTTTATTCTTATTTAGATTTATTTCGCTTTTATTATGACCATTCACTTTTCCTATCCTCCATACTTCCACCTGTTCCTTTTTATTCCCGCTTCTGCAGTTTTTCTCTTTATTTTTTGTTTTCTTTCATTTTCTCAGTTTTCTCTTTTTCTTAAAATTTTTTTGGATCATTTAGTATATAAATAGGAGCTAGACGGCTCAACCTGTAAGCTCATTGTCTCTGCTGAGGGCATCTCTGGTTTGATCCTGGGCCCGCAGTTGTAACACTGTGTGCGCATGCATGTGTTGTAGAATGTCCGTCAGCTCTCGGACCCTCTGCCAGAGAGTGGAGTGTGTAACACACACACACACACACACACACACAAACTCACTCACTCATACATATGCTTGTGATCTGCTACCTAACCGCAACCCTCCTGTCAGCAGCAGTGACCGCAAGAAGTCAACAGTGCCACACTCAGCATCATATGCTGGATTATACGACGATCAATACACAGACACACACTCAAACCACTGCATCACAGTGATCAATAATTATGTGTACCGCTAGATGGCTCAACATAATTGTAATGGGAATGCCATAAAATACAGTATTTACAGACAGACATGCTGTATAATTTATAACAATTAGAGTAATATTTTCAGAGATTTTATTTATGTTGAATTATTTAATTCTAATACAAAATAGCCTGGCTCTTTGTGGCCCAGCTACTGCGCATAGTTGTAACTGTTGCTTTTGTGGTGCAGTAGCTGTTGATATCTTTTATGGATCTTTGCAGAACTTACTGTTCATTTATTGACTAGATTTGATGTCAGATAAGGGTATACTAGACTCCTGACTGAAGAAACATCTTGTGATCACTAAAACTAAAACAAATGTTAAAACATTCACAAACTTAAACAGAATAGTATATTAACTGGTAATCATTTTTAGCTTCTGTGTAAAGAAGCAAATTATGTCACATGTGTCTGGTCCTGGACGACATTTTCCTTGAAATGGAGAAATTGTCAATGAACAAACATGTTTGTAATCTAAAAAATACAATATTAAATGCCTATTAAGATTTATTTAAGCCGCTTTCTGAAGATTAAGGAAATAATACCACAGTTTTGATTTAGGCCCACTTTAGGAAAACTGTTCCGTTTAATAAACTTCAGCTACCTCTGCAAACACGGAAAGTTTCTGTTTTCCAATATAGAAGTATTACCTTTTTGACTGCAATCATGCTCACCATTTGACCCCACTGTAAAATATCTGCTGGATTCACAGCATGCACTGGTGCTTTTTAATACTTTTAAGAACCTTTCAAATCTTATTAAAAAAATCACGGGGCACATGAAAGCAAAAAAGTGGGATTTATACTTGGATTTGGGTGTGCAATGCCTGCGCAGTGCTTAAAGCTGAATCGTTTAGTGTTTAGATTATAGAACATCATGTTCAAGAAAAGCCCTCTTCCCCATCAGAGCTCATAAGAAACCAAAATATCCAGCTATTCCAGCTTCTCTGAGGGTGCTAGCTTTTTCAAGTGAAGTGATCCTAATAAACACTTTTTGGTTTGGTTGCAAATGGAGGGGTGGTTCTTTTAAATAAGTACATTTACAGATAGCGAAGTGTTTGAATCTAAAACTGGTACACCAACAGGTGGCAGTACTCTGCCTTCCCCTGATGCTGGCTTCTCTACACAGCTTGATCAACTCTGGAGCACTGCTTTATAGATAAGATAAGATGCCTTTATTGTCACGGTACACAAGATACAGTGAGATCGCAGGTGCCCTTAACAGTAATCAGACAGACAAGTACACAAGATACACTTCACAGTAATCAGACAGACAGTATGTACATGTACAAATAAGAATTCTTGGATGAAGTGTCATGGCCGGTAGTGTGCTACAGGTGTTATTTGTGGGATTTGTTTAAAGTCTGTATGGCTTGGGGGTAGAAGCTCTTTGTCTGCTTGTTTTTGTTTTTAATGACCTGTAGCGCCTCCCTGAGGGCATAAGGTCAAAGAAGGAGTGGCCAGGGTAGGAACTGTCCTTCAAAATGTTCTTGGCTCTGGAGAAGTACCTGGAGTCAGCGATGTCGTCCAGTGAAGGGAGGGGGCAGCCGATGATCTTTAGTGCTGATCCTCTGTAGGGCTTTCCGCTGAGCAGCCCGCATGCCATGTTGTGAGACTGAAAGTCAGGATGCTCTCTATGGCCGAGCGGTAGAAAGAGGTCAGCAGCTTGACACCCGGACCCGCTTTCCTGAGAACCCGCAAAAAGTGCAGTTGCTGCTGTGCCTTCCTCACGACCGCCGTGGTGTTTGTTGACCAGGATAGGTCATCAGAAATGTGGATCCCCAGGAATATTCAATTCAATTCAATTCAATTTTATTTATATAGCGCTTTTTACAACCAGGTTGTCACAAAGCAGCTTTACAA
>JBBJLS010000039.1:8195259-8208632 GCA_037577275.1 Bryconaethiops microstoma | reverse complement strand
TCCAACTGGTCTCATTGTGAGAGGAGAGTGTCGATTACAGCAGTGTTTTTATACTTTTCCTCATTAAATAAGATGTGCTGATTTAAGAATAAACTGCTGTGGTTCCTTATTTTTTTCTGGAGCTGTAGTTGATCAGTAATACTCTAATTATGCGAATATACTTTGAATATTGTGAAAAACCAATGCTAGTTCAACTTCTGTGTGATCTCAAAACTTGCTAAAGCTTTCCAGTTTTGTAAAGTTTTCACTTACCGTACAGGTGCGGTGAAGTCCACGGTTTCTCTGGGTATTATTTGGTTGGTGGATCATTCTCGTGACCCTGGCAGTGTAGTGGTATGTAAGGTTGGTTTGTTATACAGTGTCAGTCACAGCAGTGCAGTTACCATGGTCACTACCGAGTTAGGCCTCGTGCACATGGACGTCTGAATCAGGCGTTTTTCTGGCATTTGTGGTGTCAGGTGAGCGTTTTTTCTGCTCATTAGACCAAATCAAAGCCACACGGGCGTTCGGCGCCTGAGTTCGGCGCCTGAGTTCGGCGCCTGAGTTCAGCTGGCATCAAATAAACACTCGCAACATTTTCTTGGCATCAATTTCTGCCGAAATCCCAAAGAATTCGTCCCTATTGCATTTACATGGCGTTCAGTTGATGTTCTGGAGGACAGAAAGAGCCCCATGATCCTTATAAAGTGTTACGATTAGGGGTGTCGAATTAACGCCTTGTATGAATGAGCTTCGGAAAAATTATATTAGGGGATGACTTTTAAAAATTTAAATTAATTATATACAGCATATATAATTAATTTATGCTGTATATAATTTATGCTGTATACACACACATTAAAATGCGTCTGACGCCCGTACTTGTATGTACATTGTCTTAAACTGCAGCTTACAGATGGACTTAGTTCAGCATTTTAGGTTTAATTGTTGTGACCATTATTGCACAGGAACAGTGCAAAAAAATGCTTTGCTGTAAACGCTTTTACAGCAAAAAATGTGTGTGATTAATTTAGATTGATTAATCAGAGAGCCACTAATGATTTGATTCATTTTAGTTACGAGATTACATATATGCCAACATCAGCAACACAAGTTAATTCTGTTCGTTGCATAGGTTTTAAACAATTTCCTCCGGGATAAATAAAATTTTCTGATTCTGATTTTATTTGACATACTGGTCACAATTTAGCTTCTGCTCTTAATATATGTTTATGTTTACAAACGATTTAAAATAAAAATGTACATGTGACAATTCTGGTTTTTACTGATTTTACTGGAGGGTTTTTTTTACTTCAAGGCACACCAGATTTAACCATTTGTTATTTATACAAATATCAGACTTAATATTAGGACATAAAGTGCTCAGCAGTTCTGGTCCTGACTGCTTTCGCTCCCTGTGTGCTGCGAGTACCTGGAGGAAGTCTAGCACGTCTTATCAGGAGGATTTTTAAAACCAGAATGTCGAGGCTTAGTTTTAACAGAGAATATGGATCCATGTTTCAGTGCAGAACTATCCAGAAAGACGACCCATGTGTAAACACTCTGGAGAGAAGAATTACTGCCCCCACAGGTGAATACATGAAACTACACATCGGGCTGCAGACCGGCGTTAAACTGCGCTGCACTCAAGTCAATCAAGCGCAGATGCAAAACGCAACAAAAATGCGTTCAGAGCATATTCATTTACCCAAGATTCAAACGTGGCCTTTGTGTCACTATTATGCTGAGAATGATCCATTATTATTATGTTGGGTCTCCTGACCATTGATGAATGGGGTAAAGGGATTAAAGTCTGTAACTGAAGTAAACCTCTATGGTAAGTGAAACTGATAAAATGCACAATTCAGTTTCAATATAAATTAGATTTGTGTGAGTGCGTGCGTGTGAGTGCGTGCGTGTGAGTGCGTGTGAGTGCGTGCGTGTGCGTGCGCGTGCGCGTGTGCGTGTGTGTGTGTCATAAAGGATTCTAGCTGCCCTTTAAATAGCATAAATTAGTTTCCCCTGAATTAGATCATTCTTTTGGCTCCTAATTTTTCTGGTGTCTTGATATGTTGTGCGATAATTGAATTGAAAGTTAATGCCCTTCAGTGAAACCCTCTGATCCGACTCGAGAAGTATGTTTTTCTTGTATGACAGATTTATGTCACTGTTTGTATGGATTTGCTTGCCTGTTTAGATGCTTTTTTTGTTACTTTTTTCCTGATGCAGTGGATATGAAATATAAATCTTTGAAGTTTGGAATGTCGGCACAAAGAGAATGCTGTTAATGATGAACACCACTCTTCACATGCTTTGCAGATTGTAAACACGCCCTCCACACCTCAAAGTGCTCAAACTGTCTGAACCGCCATGCATCACAAATCTCTTTGACAGATGAAAAGCATCGTCTCATCTTCAACAGTGTCCTAACCATGTTTGTTCAAATTTGCAACTTGGTTGTAAATTTGTTTGCCAGACCTCACGGATAGTGAGCACATGCATGTTATTTTCCTTATTATAACTCACAGGCCTTTCTAAGTTGTCACTCAAAGCCATGGCTCATGCACCACCCCATGGGAAAATTAACACTGGCTCATTTGCTGACTGTCAGTTTTGTTTCCTAGAAATTTGTGGATAACTTCCAGACGGCCAAAGAAGCTTTAAGTGCAGCCACAGCGCAGGCGGCGGTCAAAGCAGCCTCGAGTGTGAGAGACTTTGCTCAGAAGAGTTTTAGACTCTCTATGGATATCAAGCTGAAGGCTCCACTCATCATCATCCCTCAGTCTCCAACATCTCACAATGCCTTCCTGGTGGACTTGGGTCTCATCACTGTGAGCAACAGCTTCTCTCTGCTCCAGGCCGAGGGTTTTCCTCTCCCTGTTGTGATGGAAATCATGGGCATCAAACTTACCCATCTCAAATTATCAAGGTGCAGCTATTTTCAGAAATGTTTTTTTTTTTTGGTTGAAATTACATGTCGATAATATTTTGCATATGCTGTATATAATTAATTTGGTAATAGATGAATTTGTGTATTGGCATAATGAGGCACTGAAATTGCTCAGAGGACTTTTGTGGCACCTTGGACAAAAAGAAAACAAAGGAGAACATTGTTGTGTTTGTTTCCCAGGACAATTCTGAGGCGTGATGCCCCTCAGCCAGAGTTTGAGCTCCTTCAGCCCATTAACTTGGAGCTGCATGTTAAGCGCAACCTCGGAGCTTCCTGGTTCACAGAGATCCCTGGAGTGGAGGTCAAAGGGGTGCTGAGGTCCATGAATGTGAGTCCTGTTGGGGTTCATTTCGACTGAACAAATCCCTCTTTCCAGTTAATAATTGTACACTTTAAATCAGTAACTATTCTCTTATTTATAAATTTTATTCATTGGTGTGTTAGACTGTACACAGTGTGTAATAAAAAGGTACACATTGGTTCTTGTAGATTGCTCTTGGTCAGGAAGACTTTGGTGTCCTGATGAGAATTCTAGCAGAAAACATTGGAGAAGGCAGCAGAACTTTGGTGTCTGATGTGAAGAAACCAGCAGTTCGAGGTTGTCAGCTGCGACTCTGGTATCAGTGTGATTACAGTCGTGCTCCTCCACACGTTTACTGGACTTTTCCTCTTTTCTTACTCCACAGATAAATCTGAAACGACTGAAGAACTTAAAGAGGTACTTCCAGTGGAACCAGAAAGTCAGCTAGTAGTTACCAATGGAAACGTCACCAAAAACGTTGTTAGTGTTCTCCTCAACTTCGAAATCAAGGAGGTACAAGAGATAAAGGCTTGAATATATGTTTTGTTACAAATATGAAAGGTTTTGTGTTTCATGCCAAACATTCCATAAACCTGAGAGCTGCTTCTGTGTCTGTGTAGGTCATGATGATGCTGAAGAAGCCAAAGGATGGGAATGAGGTTCCCTTTTTGGTCATGCAAGCAACTCAGCTTGGAGTTAACACCAAAGTGCACAAATATGACATGCAGGCCACCACATACATCAAAGCTATCTTCATGAAGTGCCTGGAGTTTCCAGGTTTGAAGTTCTTATTAACAGTAACTTGTACTTGATTGTAATAAGCAATAATAGCATCGGTTGTTTAAAACCAGATCAGCTTTATTAGTTTACCGAATCTGCCTTATCAGTTATCAAGAATGAAAGTGAGGGTTTAGTTTATTTGATTACTCTGATTTTATAACATACATTTCATCCCGGTAGCTATAAGCCTTTTCTGTATGATATAATGATAATGTGATATTTACTATGTTTTTTAATAAGCCATTTTTCATCACTTGGGTAAAGTTATTTCTTTCCTGTTGTCACAGATTCCTATGGTGAACCTCTCTGCATCCTCAGCTCCTCAGCAGAACAGGGAGCTGAGCTCCTTAAAATGAAATATGTGAAGGTTTGTATTTCCTTTATCTCCTAGTTTGGTCCGTCCTTCCCCCTTTTAACCCTTTTCAGCAAAAAATAAAATAAAAAATGGACATTTACTTTCAATAGCTCACTTGTAATCTGTACTCAAGCTAAGTTTTAACTGCAACCAGGTCGAAAACCTCAGTGTTCCTCCTAAATCTAGGGTTCGACTATTAACCAGACTCTCCTCTCCAGCACCTTGTCATAGAGAAGTGTGATCCCCTATAGTTGGAGCACACTCTCCGGTCCCCTGTTTTGAACAAGGGGACACCACCAGTCCAGACGCCGGGTTTCCGCTTTAGCACCCACCAGAGCCACGTTCCTCTTAGCTTGCCAGTATGTGTCCGTTGCCTCCGGGGACCCCCAGGGTAGCCATGTCCGGTAGGCGTCCTTCTTCAGTTTCCCCTCTCCTCTGATGTCCACCTGCTCTGCACGGCCACCTGTACATGGAGGAACAGAACAAGGTCCGCTTGGACTCAATGTTCCCTCCTCCCCTGGCATGCAGTTGCCGTTCTGCCGGAGGTGTGAGTTAAAGATCTGGTGAACAGGAACCTCTGCCAGATGGTCCCAGCAAACCTTCACTACACGCCTGGTCCTGCCAGGTCTGTCCGGCTGCCCGATCCGACTCACTACCCGGTGGTGATCGGCTCTGCCCCTCTCTTCACTGAGACCAGGGGACCCCCCCAGAACTTAATGCGCCGGGCTGGGCACCAGTTTCCCGACCCTTGCCTGGTATCCCTCACCTATGGCAACCAACTCCTCTCCAGGACATGATGTGACTTTATCTAGCCGGTATCTCTCAAACTAACACACCAGCTCAGTCTCCGTCCCTACCAAAGGGGTGACGTTCCAAAGGCCAGTTTTGTTAGTCAGGCTTTGGTCTGCAAGGACTTCCACCTTGGGCAGCCACCCGATCCTCAATGCACCTTAGAGGAACCTTAGGGGTCCTCCTTCAGGTGATGGGCCCACATGATCATGGCTCTGTGTTGCTGTTTTGGTCTAAGACCCACAGAGAAAAGGCTCCAGGGCGGGGCCCAGCGTGTCCCTAGTTTGGGTGTGGGTAGCAGGAACTGGATTTTTCTGCTATAGGGCGTCATTTGAATCGCTCTTTGACATCTGCCCTAGGACCTCTTTGCCCTGGGAGACCCTACCAGGGGCAGTTGCTCTGGACAACATCCTAGAATCACTGCGGTACACAAACCCCTCCACCACTTTAAGGAGGGGGGAATAACATGGAGGGATGGAACAAGAATAAACATTAGAATTAAATTAAATTATGATTAAACCTGAATAGAATACCTTTGTCTAAAAGAATCAAACAGTGATGATTAAAAATAATTATAAAAAACAGTGCATAACAAATAGTTCTTTCACTGCAATGCTAAGCCCAGCACTGGGTGGGTAGTCTATCCAACTTTAGGCTAAACATGTTCACAGAATCCACAGATCCAGTTAGAATTGGCTGAAGGGTTTTAAAATCACCTTTTTCTCTCTGAACAAAAAGAACAGCAAAAAAAGGTCTTTTACAGCACTTGTGTCCACTTGATTCTTTTCGAAGAACAGTCCTTGCTTTGCTGACGGTGAAACCTGTTTGGAGAATATCCTCTCCGACTGTGTGGAGGCGGCTGTAGATTCTTTAGCAGCTCTCGACAGCTTTTGCTGTTTCTCCTTGGTTATTTTGCACCATCCCAGCAGTCCTGTACTTCTTTTTGCGTGGTCCTTTGTGTGAGCCTTTGCTCATCAGCGATTAAGGAAAGCCTCTTAAAACAAAGGGTCAAGAGCAGCAGCTTTGATGTAAATGCTTCTCTTCAGACGTCTAATTTTGAGCTCCCATCTTGTTTCAATCAACATAGTCATAAGAGCTTTAATGACTGACATCAATCACACACCAAGTGTTGATATGAACAACGATGGCAAAATCTCTGTCAGGGTGATCATTGGCTTGAGAACATTTGACTGCGTCCTCTGCTGTTCTCTATTGGGTTGAGCTCTAGACTTCGACGGGACTGCAGCTGGAATCCGTAAGCACAGCAGAAACTGGCCCCCTTTGCTTTATCAGACAATAAAGCCTCAGATTCCACAGAGCTGCAAAATCTTGCATTAGTTTATGTTCAGCCACATTCTCTTCTCTCTGTTTTTTTCTTTTCAAAGCGGACTCCCTCTACATTTACCCCATGATGGGTCCCGGGCCACTTCGTTGCATTGTCATAAACAGTAGATACCTGGATAATGCCTGGAATGTCTCAGTCAGAAATGATCTCCTTCCCTGTTTGTAAAACATGATCTGCTTTCTATTTTTGTTTGTTTCTAACACAAAACTTTCCAGTCTTCAGTAATGAAGTGTGCTATAACTGTCACATACACGTTCACATGTGTCTCATTTTTCTGTTGCCACTGTCCAGAGCTTCTAGATTGTAAAACATGGTTTGTTATTCAGGCTGACCGGAATGGGCCTAATTTTGCTACCGATTTCAAAACTACGGAACAGAGGATTGATGTAAGTGCTGTTTAATTAGAATAATGTTATTAACAGTATAAAGGCAGTATGTTTTTACTGAGAAGGCGTATTTTTGTGTAGGTGAAGTTCTCCTCATTAGAGCTGATGCTGCACACCGAGGCTCTGCTCTCCACCATGGACTTCTTGTCTGCAGCCCTGTCATCCAGCAGCCTGCCCTCACCTGAGAAAGAGAACAAGAAGAGTGAAGAGACAAGAACAAGCTCAACTAAATCAAGTACGACTGCATATACAAGAGTGTCTACACACACACATTCACAAGACACTTCTGTTATTTTACATTCAGAAATGCTGAGTTGGCAGTTTATTACATAGTGTTGGCTGGATATTTGTGTTTGGTGAATTAATCTCAGTCTAAAAGTGACAATAACAGTCAGTATTCTGTGTCTGATACATGCATACCAGAACAAAACACACAAACATGCCCATAATATGCCTAATATAGTTTTAGGAGCAGACGTCTGTCCCATAGTGAAGACTGGCCACTTTTAAAGTTTACTTTGAGGAATAGCACAGTGAGCACAAAGACATATTTTCTCAGTTGTTTTTTCATGGCAGAAAAGGTAACATGATAATTGTGCATCATAATGTGTAGAAGTTGGGGCAGCTGGTGGCCTAGTGGTTAGAAAGTTGGCCCGGTGATCAGAAGGTCTTGGGTTTGAATCCCAGGACTTCTAGTGGCACCACGGAGGTACCCTTGAGCATGGTACTGTCCCCAAACACTGCTCCCCTGCCACACACTGCTCCTCGGGCGCTGTGTTCCTGGCTTCCCGCTGCTTCACCTGGTGAATGGGTTAAATGGGTTAAATGTGTTAAATGGGGTAAATGAGGTAACTGGGGTAAATAAGTTAAATGAGTTAAATGAGTTAAATGAGTTAAATGGGTTAAATGGGTTAAATTAGTTAAATGGGTTAAATGAGTTAAATGGGTTAAATGAGTTAAATGGGTTAAATGGGTTAAATAAGTTAAATGAGTTAAATGGGTTAAATAAGTTAAATGAGTTAAATGGGTTAAATGGGTTAAATTAGTTAAATGAGTTAAATGGGTTAAATGGGTTAAATTAGTTAAATGCAGAGAAAGAATTTCATACTGTTCACACTGTGTTGTGGTGTGTTCATATATGACAGAATGGTCACTTTCACTTTCCCTAAGTGTGTTCTCTGTGGAAGATGTGTATTTATTTTCACTAAATCAATAATATTACAAGGAAGGGGGGGGTTGAATTTACATATACATGGACGACTAATCACTGTTGTACAAACTAATGTACAAACACAACCAAAGCTGTACTTGTGTTTCCGCCGCAGCTGTGGTGAGCTCCCCATCTGATGGTGACGTGGTTGATCTGAAGGTAGATATGCAGCTGGGCTCTTTCAACGTGCTGGTGTGTGACCAGAGATGCAACATGGCTGACATCAAGATTCAAGGTCTGCTTCGTTTATACCCTCCTGCATCAATCAACCTTTTAATCTGTACTAGTATATACTAATACTCCTCTCTCTCCCATCCTACAGGTCTTCATGGTTCTCTGTTAATGCAGGGGACTCAAACACACATGCTTGCTCGACTGCGTGATTTTGTCGTCATTAATGTAGATCCAAAAACCATTTACAAGAAGGCAAGAAATACTGATACTGCTCCAAAAATGTCCTAAAAATGCACCTGTATTTCTGAAATGTGTCCAGCTTCCTGCAGAGCCAGTGATGGTGTTGAGCACGTGTTTGTGTTTTGTCTAGGCCATCTCTATAGTGGGGGATGAGGTCTTCAGCTTCAGTATGAGTCTAACTCCCAAAGCCACAGAAGGAGCTGGATACACAGACACCTCGAAGGTCGACGGCAGGGTGAAGCTGAACGTGGGCTGCATTCAAGTCGTCTATCTGCACAAATTTGTCATGTCATTGCTGGTGAGTGCCTAAAAGCTTAAAACGTACCTTCATGCAGTCTTACTTTTTTGTTGTTTCTGTCCTGTGAATAAACATTTCTTGATCTTTGAACAGCCGCGTGTTTGAACAAAGTATTTGATTTAAATGTCCCAATGAGAAAATGAATGACAAAAAAATAATAATCAAGATTTAACATTCATTTACTGAGTGCTGTCGGATTAAGAGGTAATCCGTACCTGATCATTCGGTGGATTTGAGTGATTCAGCATGTATTTCAATACAGTTGCATAATGGTTACTTGGGGTCACACAACACTATACAGTTGATCTTTTTTTTGTTTAAAACCGGATGCTGTTGACCACCAGGTAGCAACCTGGACCTTGTCTGATGAAATGCTGTTGGTCTATTGCACCTTTGTTTCCTGACAATTGTATCTACTTACCTTGCTTAGACTATACCATGTGCCACGCACTCTGAAACCAAACACTTTCGTTTTACCCCTTAAAAAGGAAAGTTAAGGGAAAAAGAGCACAGATTTTCCCCTTACTTTTAAAAATGTGCCCGTTAAATAATAGAACCTCCTGAATTAATGCCTTAAATTTATGATTAAGGGGTTTCACGCTCTTGCCTTAAATCTAATTTTAAGGTAAAACTGATGGGTCGGGTTTCACAAATTAACGGCCACTTCATTCAAACGAAGGGGTTTGGTGTGTTTCCTGGATGGGAAATTAAGGTACAAATTAAGTAGTGTCCCGTTTATTAACCTTTGATTTTCTCCGACTTTATCCACATTAGAATTTTAGTAATAACTTCCAGACGGCCAAAGAAGCTTTAAGTGCAGCCACAGCGCAGGCGGCGGTCAAAGCAGCCTCGAGTGTGAGAGACTTTGCTCAGAAGAGTTTTAGACTCTCTATGGATATCAAGCTGAAGGCTCCACTCATCATCATCCCTCAGTCTTCCACATCTCACAATGCAGTAGAGGCTGACCTGGGTCTCATCACTGTGAGCAACAGCTTCTCGCTGCTCCCGGTGGAGGGCTGCCCACTTCCTGCTGTTATAGATAACATGGATGTAGAGCTAACCCAGTTTAAACTGTCCAGGTGAGAGTTCGCTTTAAATTCTCCAGCTATTTTCACTTTATTTTAGTCTTTTAGCATCTCCCAATATGTCATTGGTTTAATATCCTAATAGAATCTTTATGGAGAAAGATTCAAATCAGCCCAGCTCTGAGCTCCTGCAACCCGTCAACCTGGTTCTGTCGGTTAAACGGAACCTGGCCGCTGCCTGGTACCGAAAGATGGCCGCTGTGGAGGTGGATGGAGACCTAAAGCCCATGAAAGTGAGTCCTCATGTTCTTTGAAGTCACGATTTAATTCTAGTCAGCATCTTTGACCCGTCATGCTCAGTTTACAAATCGCAGCTGTTGTGATGAGCTTCACGTTGACCAAAAAGTGAAGGACTGGCATGACCACTGATTACACAGCGGCATAATTAACTAGAAGCGTTTCCATGAGAAAATGCAAAGTGTGAACGTGGGATTTCTGTCACATCGGTTTTACAGACACTGGTTTTATGACAAAAAAAAGTTGTGTGAAAACATTCTGCTCACAGTGTAGCATCGAACCGGCACCACTCCTGACTCTCTTCATTCCGAGCTGAGTTTAACTACAGTCACAGTATTAATGTATTTTTCTTAGGGAATAAAATGTCAAACCAAACCAAGCAGCTTCTATTTTAACCACAGCATTCCAACTACACCATTAAAAAAAAAATTCTTCTAAAAGGCAGCAAGTGTGTTTCAGATATCAATTGTTGGCAGACTTTTGCAGATTTGTATCTTAAATGATGTTTTATGCTCCCTTGAGTACATTATCAGTGATGCTCACTGTTTTCTCACCGTAAGACGGCAAAACACAGCAATTAAGAATTCTTTTCAATTATTTATCCAGACCAAGTGTTCAACAGAGTGGTTAAATGGTTTAAGCGATTTTTGGGGGGAGACTGTAATTTGTAATGGCAATATACTCACCATACGTTAAATATACTCACCATGCGTTAAATATACTCACCATGCGTTAAATATACTCACCATGCGTTAAATATACTCACCATACGTTAAATATACTCACCATGCGTTAAATATACTCACCATACGTTAAATATACTCACCATACGTTAAATATACTCACCATACGTTAAATATTATCAACATAATTCTGGTTACACAATTAATCAGACAGCCCTAAAAAGCTCAGTCACGCAATAAGTAAAAATAGAACCTATTTATCCTAACAGTGTGAGCATTAATACAGACCATTAGAAGTGATTCATGTGATAGTATTAAGACAAAGTATCTCTCTTGAAAGCAAATTTAATTAAATAATCTACCACATTAGTTAATGCTTGAACACATGTTCAAGGATTGCATTGACAGATTCAGAGTAGATACAGAATTCTCTCTCTTTATGTGTGTTGCAGGTGGCTCTGAGTCAGGATGACCTGACCGTGTTATTGAAGATCCTGATGGAGAACATTGGAGAAGCCAGCAGCCTTCAGCAGCACGGCGTCCCAGACACGGCAGTCAAACAGGCGCTTACTCCTGCCAGAGCACTCACACACACCGGTAAAACCTCTATGGCTGCTGCACCTGTAGCCTTTATTTATTTACCACCAACACATGTCCTGAACTTACAAAGCCTCATTGACTCTGATAATAGAAGGCAGTGACTAATCAGAGGTGGCAGATTAAAAATTAGACCATTATTGCAAAAGTGTGTAAAGTGGAGAGTGCGCTCCACATCAGGGCTGTTGGGAAAAGGCCAGTGTGGCGGCTGGTTTTTGCTCTAAACAGTCAGGAGAACGCCTGATTCCACGTGGAGAGCGCTCAGGTTAGTACAGGCTTGGGAAGATCCTGGCCTTTCCCTTCACTGGCAGATCTTCTAATTAACGGGAACTGCAGAAGCGTTTTTAAAATGGAGGGATATGACGCATACCTTTGGGGGACTGGAACGGAAGGGGGGTGATACCTGTAGCGTAGAGTGTGTGTGTCTGTGTGTGTGTGTCTGTGTTTGTGTCTGTGTGTGTCTGTCTGTGTGTGTCTGTCTGTGTGTGTCTGTCTGTGTGTGTGTCTGTGTGTGTGTCTGTGTGTGTGTCTGTCTGTGTGTGTGTCTGTCTGTGTGTGTGTCTGTCTGTGTGTGTGTGTGTCTGTGTGTGTGTCTGTCTGTGTGTCTGTCTTTGTGTCTGTGTGTGTGTCTGTGTGTGTGTGTGTGTGTGTGTATCAGGGCTGAAAGCCAGCTTTCCTCAGTCTGCTGACAGAATCAGAGCTCAGCTTTAGGTCTTACAGAGTTAAAGGCCTTGATGTTTCGGACTGATGCGGTTTAGGGAGAGAGGGAGCAGCGAGTAAGAAGGGAGAAGGGAGAGAGGAAAGCAGTCCAATCGGTGCCTTGAGCTACAAAAGTTCTCAAATCAGCCAGGCGTTCAGCATTTACACGCTGGGCCTCTGGGTTTCTGAAGATTTAGAGCCGCTACATCTGACTGAACCTTTGAGGGAACTCATTTATGTCACTTTTCCACTGGCACAAGGAACCGTACCGTACTGCGAGCAAACGTTTTTATTATTACAAATAAAGTGACCCATACCCAAGCTGTTCTTGACCCGTTCCCGACCCATAACCGACCCGTATTCAACTCGTACCCGACCCGTACCCAAACTGCACCTAACCCGTACTCGACCTGTACCCGACCCGAATGCAACTCGTACCTGACCCAAACCCAACCGGTACCCAAACTGTACTCCACCTGTGTCCGAACCGTACCCAACCTGTACTTGACCTGTACTCGACCCATATGCAACTCGTACCCGACCCGTACTCAACCTGTACCCGACCCGTACCCGAGCTGCTCAACAGCAGGGCCAAAAGTGGGGCACAGACATGCTGAGATGAAATTGCATAAAAATGAACTAAAGCAGCCAGACGCTTCTTGGAATATAATTTTATAAATGCTAATGTGGCTTCATGTCAGTTGGTATGAAAGGTTTATGTAGGCGTCGTTTTCTGGTTGCTTTAAGTGCAACAGGACAACAAAGTAGAAAAAGTCATCAGACGTGACACCTGTAAAATAAAAAATTATCCCAAGACCGCATGTACATTTAACCCAGTTCCAACAGGACTTTTCATCAGTTTCACCACATGGAATTTTCCTGAATTTGTCTTTGAGCATCTTTCCAACGGACGCGGTAATGGACTTTCACACATTTGCAATAACGTGTGGCTATATCTTTTAAATATCTGCACCTTCTGCTGCACTTTCAAACTTCTTTCATTCATTTTCTGAGTATTCTTTTATTTCTTTTCTTCTTTTATTTATACTTCTTATTATTTTTATGCTTAATATTTATATTCTAATCCTTGTAAAGCACACTGAATGATACACATTGAGGTGTATGATAACGGGCTACATAAATAAACTGATGACTATAAAATGTCCAGTTTTCATTATACAGTGGGGCAAAAAAGTATTTAGTCAGCCACCAATTGTGCAAGTTCTCCCACTTAAAAAGATGAGAGGTCTGTAATTTTCATCATA